>VWZP01009881.1:277443-406878 GCA_013396995.1 Dicaeum eximium | reverse complement strand
CATTAAGCACTTCTGCCTTTTCCTCATCTGTAGTTACTAAGTTCCCTTTCTCATCTAGTAAAGAGCAAAGGTTGGTTTGACCCTTCCTTTTACCATTAATATATTTGTAAAAACATTTTTTATTATCCTTGACGGAAGTCGCTATTTTAAGTTCAAATTGAGCTTTTGCCTCCCTAATTATTTTTCTACATGCTCTAGCAGCCCCCTTGAATACTTCCTGAGAGACCTGACCCTCTTTCCATAGATGGTGCATCCTCCTTTGATTCCTAAGTTGCTTCAAAACCTCCTTGCCCATCCAAGCTGGACGTTTACCTCGTCGACTTCTCTTTCGGCACACAGGGACAGTCTGTTCCTGTGCCCTCAAGATCTCTGTTTTGAAGCACACCCATCTTTCCTGAACTCCTTTGTTTTTAAGGGTTGCTTCCCAAGGAACTCTCTGAATAAGTTTCTTAAATAGTCCAAAATTTGCCCTCTGGAAGTCCAATGTAAGAGTCTTATTGGTATTCCTCCTCATCTCGCCAAATATCGAGAACTCTATAACTAATCCAAGTCAGGTTTGAGACGACTCAGAACAACCTAATCTGGTCGAAGTTGTCCCTGCTCATTGCAAGGGGTCAACTAGATGAGCAATTCATATGACTCTATGTATTTTCTTTTCTAGATAATGTACTCATTCTGCATCTAAGCTCATTAGATATTAAAACCTAATATAACCCATTCAGCTATTAGTTCATACGGTCTAATTTTCCTACTGGAAAATTGTTAATATGGTATGGTATTTTTCAGGTGCTTGCAGAGATTTTGTTTCAGCAGTATTTGAGGACTTCACATTCTTTAGAATATATGTGTTTCTGCTTTCTGGAAAGATAGAATGGCATTAGTGGAGAACCATGAAGTTTTTTGCTTTCTAGTTACCCATATCTGAAACTTCCATGTGTCACAGCTCACTTCTTGTCCCTTCATGCACCTAAAAAGGAGGAAGTGTGGGTCAGGATTAGTGGTATGAGTTCAGTTCTCACCCTAAAATTGAGCTGAGGTAGCTCCAGGAACTTGGGATAATTTTTGTATATTTTCACAGTGAAAACTCACCTTTTCTTCATAGGTTCTCAGTAGCATGTCATACTTGCATTCTCATTCCCTTTGTTACCCCTAAATGGAATTTTAACTGATTTGCAATATTCCAGTCTTTTAGTGACCAGTAGGGTTTCTATTAAGGTTAGATTTCTGTTAAGATAAATAAATAAGTAAATAAGTAAAACTTGGATCTGTACCTGGCTGTGGAACACAGACACAGAAAGTAATGGATGACTGTACATCTTGTAGAATTCTGATGCTGTGTTTAATCTTAGATAGATCTTTGCTTTAGATTTCCACTTTAACAATCTCTGCTCCTCTTTCTATAGCACCAATTTCTTTTCCTTGTTTTTACTCTTTCTTTTCTTGCTGTGTGTCTACCTGGTAATTAGATTCCTTTCCAAATATTACAAATGTTTGTTAGATGGTTCAGATAAATATTCTTTAGTTTTACATGAATGTAAAATAAAATATTATATAAATTTGTAAATAAAAATCTCTCCAGTGTTTTATGAATGAACTCCATGTGCCTATACAGATAATTGAGAATTTTTAAATTATTTCTGTACACAGGCACAAAGCTCTTCTGTCAGATAAATATCCTTTGTGAGTTCCCTCATATGCTTTTTCTGTATTTCCTTCATCCCCATTTTTTTCACTTCTAACTACTACAAAAGAGAAGCTGCTGTTTTCAGCTCTTCTGTTTCTACTAGTAATACAACTCCTGCCTTTATTGCTGCTTTTTTGAAGCTATGTTACCATGAAACATCTGAGGAATGAACCATCAGCAGAAAGCCAACTTGAGGGTATTGCACTGACTAGGTACAAGAACCACACACTTCTAAGGGTTAATTTTCAGATTCTGTTAATTTATGCATGTTAGCAATGGTTTCATAATTATGGTTACAATAAGCTTCACACATTCATAAAGCAAAAGACTTTCTATTTGTCAAAAAAGTTTTTTTAAAATAGAAAGATCATTACAGTGATCTGCTTCTTTCAGATGTACTTTACTAGAAAATTGTCACACATTTTTGATTATTTTTTTAATTAATCCACCTTCAGATTACACATTTTACAAACACACCTGTTTTAACCAGGTGGTGGTGAGATTACATCTGTTTTTCTGGCAGAAAATTAGTAAACATTTAATTACAGGGAAAAATCTCAGACGATGCAACTGATACACAAATGAGTTTGAATCAGAAAGTATGCATAAGAAAACGATTAAAGTCAAAATCATAAGGATAATATAAAAGGATTAAAACTTGCATCTGTCATTACCTAGTACATTAATTAGTGTAGAACAAAAGAGATCTGTGCCTTCTTTACCCCTTTGTGCCCACATGCCTTAAAATAAAGAGAACAGAACATTTAAACTATCAATGCATTATTACCTTTTAGCAGTTGGTACAATTATATATATGCAGACAAATAAAATAAAATTGCTTGTAGGCTAACCAATAGGCAGAATATGAGACTAATTACATGTGCTAGGCACGTCACTTTAGTAAATCAAACTATACTGTTGTTAAAAATAATTTTCCTGTTTGATGCCTTTACTAGCTAGAATTTTATCAATGGTTGGTTGAAATTAACAAGTACTAAGGACTTGTAGAGGCTTCCAAAAATAGGTTATCTGTTAAAAAAATGGGGAAAGAGATAGGATATCATTTAAGCCTATGTGTGATTTATAGAAAATGGCTATACATACATCTGTCATAATACAAAGAAAAATGTATTTACATTCTTAATAATTATTTTTTCCCTAATTATTTCACTATGTATTCAAGAAACATCTGAATGCTAACAGTAAATGGACTAAAACTGTCTGGAATTCTGCAATTACCTTATGTTTAAATTGTTGATAGAATGTGACAATTACACTTCTGCCAATAAAGATTAGCCATCATTTGAGAAGATTTATTTGTTGACTACAGAACGCATTCATAAAATTTCTATTCTACTCCTTAATTATTTTATTTGTTTGCATGATTAAATTTCATCAACATGTCAAAGCAAAATGTGATATTTAGCCACAAAGCAAAATAAATTGTTAGTGATCGTAAAAACCTGATACAGTTGTAAAGTTTTACTTCATCATTTTCACTTTTAACAGAGTCAGCATAATGCTGCTCACAATCCCTTCAAGGGTAGATTGTTTAGCTTCTGCTATATATGGTAGCCTATAACTTCTGACAATTGGATTTCAGATATCACAGCCCATGTTTATAGCATTCCTTAAGGACAACAGCTCCCTTTTCATAAGCTATGCTCATAAATTATTTCCTGTGCTCTCAGAAGCTCTGTTCCCCAGATCTTCCCATATTCCCTTTACCCTTATGAAACTAAATAGAGGCATTTCAGGCATTTCAGTTGTAGTCTCTTTGTCTCTTATTTCAGCTGGCATTTTCAAGCAGAGCATTTCACAGTATCCTTCCTCTGTGTCAAAATAAAGCTTATCCCACATTTTAATGAGACTTCAAATTCGTCTTTTAGATAGGCAATCATTTAAACTCGATGGCCACTTGCTTGTTGACATACTGATGTACGAAAATAGCCTTCCAGCTAACAGTTTTCTGTGAAAGGATGATTGCTGAGATTCTTTAGCCTGAGTCCCTCACATAATCTCTACTAAGGTCACGATGATTTACCCTTAATAACCAACAAGATTTTTAACTCAGGTATTTCCTGATCTCTGTCTCTTCCCAGAACCTGTCTCTTTTGCTTATGACTTGGGCTTTTCCTATGAAGGTAACTTCCATCATATAGACTAGGCAGCATATGCTCTTTCACATTGCCAGAACAAAATTCTCTGCCTCCTCATGTTCACTGTAGAAAGATTTAAAGGATTGTCCTTTTAAAGGATTTCATACCACCTAGCAAATAATGTGAAGAATGCTGTCAGTCACCTGTAAGTGTGACTTAAAAGTGCTCCCTAGACTGAAGTTCAAGCAGCAACACTCACTGAAGTTTCAAGAAGTAATGCTGCCTTTGAGAGAGCTGTCCCAGATTTTTTACTTTACTGATAATAATGAGGACCTTCTTCCAAGTTTTTACTAGTGGGCAATGTGAATAGACAGACAGAGTCACTGGGAGAAGGGAAACAAGCTGTTCATCTGTAACTTCACTTTTTCAAGACATGGTATATACATGCACATATACATCCACTTGATTCTCTCTGAATCAATGTGATTTACAGATCTACTTAGTGGTAGAAATTAGAAATGCCAGGAATAGCATGTGCAGGGAGGGGAGAAGATTAGGAAACAAATAATACAATATGTGCATATATCAGTTATACGAGAGTTAAAAAGTAGTGCAATAGTGCAATATATTTTAAAAGAGAATTATCAGACTATTGTAGAAGGAAATTGTAAAAGCCAAAGGCATGAAATCCAGTCAAATTAAAATAGTTTTGGAGTTAATTAGGTATTCAGAATACAAAATATGTCTAAGCATAAAAGACTTCAGTAGGTTGTCAGGATTTGTAACAGACTGAAGAAAAGCAGTGTTGACTAGAAACCTGCTCTCAAGGACAGAGTTTACATTGTGAACTGTTTCTGCTAGGAACTATACAAAAGGAAAAGATCAGACAGTTGCAAGCACTGCTGTCTCTCTGTCTCCTAAAAGATCATTGTTTGCTTTTTGTTTTGTCCTCCAAAATAAAGTTGATAATTTTGTTTTTACAAATTAGTACGTTTCTAAGTCCCAAGTATGCCCTCAATTTTTTTTTACCTTTCTGAATAAAAATAATAAAGGATGTTCTGACCTGTGACCCCCCCAAGCAGCTCCTGGCCTGGGAGCTCCTACCCAGTGGCTCCAGGCTCCTGCCCAGTAGCTGAAACCCAGCCCAGATCCCAGCCCTTCTGACCCACTCGAGGGGACTCCTGCCCATGGTTCATGGACAGAGTCACTCAAGACTCATGTACCCAAACCCAGGCACTCCCCAACTGAGTGTTCCCCAAATGCTACCATAAGATTTCTACCCACCTGATACCCATGCCAGCACCCAGGGCCTCCTATTTGTGCAGTGTTTCCAGTTTCATGACCCAGTTAGTAAGTTTATTTTACTTCAGTTAAATATAGTAGAATACATTGAAAAAACAGATCAACATTTTAATGGTGAATAAAAATTGTAAACAGGAACTGCCTTGCCTTTTATGAGAAGTAAATACAGTTAAATTCAAAGGGCAAATTCACCCAATAGCATTTGAAATGTAGGTGTCAGTCCTTTGTTTGTAGAAAAGACATGTATCATCCATCACCTAAATATAAATATTTTGCTGTCATTTTTACAATGTTTAATATACTATTTAGTGAAAGTGAACTTAAGCATATTTTTATTCATATTTTTAAGAGTACAAGTAACTGTATATTTGATGTTTTGTAAATAATTTTTTTCTTCTCTTCAAGTCTGAAATACATCATCAGTTGGGAAAGGTGAAATTTTCATAATCTTTAAATCTGTTATAAGAGCTATCCTCTTAGAATTTTGTTTTCTATAACTTATTTGAAAAGCTGAATGAATAGTATTTTGTTTTTTATTGTCACCTTTGTTGTCTTAATGATACTGCTGGATATAGAGAGAAGTTCAATTAATGTAAAGATCTCTGTAAGATCAATGCAAGTGCAGTGGTATTAATTGAATTTTGTCTTTTAGTTATTTTCTTTTACTTTTAACCGTTGTCAGCTAAATACAGAGATTTACAGAGTCTGATTTTTTATCTCACAGTCACTGAAGAAGAGTCCTGTATATGGACAGAAGAGTCTCCAAGGTCACACAGGCATCGTGTCTGATGATGGTGTTCCAGTAGTGTGAAATAGTTCTGTGAGGTCCTACACTTTCAGAAGTGTGACTCTCTCCATTTTTGTTTTCAAAGCTGGTGAAAGAAATTTTGGAGAGCAGTTTCTTCACCTGTATCTTGTGGAGGGAAGACCAACAGTCCGATTAGGCTGTGGAAACTCTCAGAACATTCTGACTGTATCCCTGAACCAATCTGTCAGCAAGGGTGTGCTCGTCCCTATCACAATAAGGTAAGAATTTACCACTGTGTTACACTAAAAGAGTTTTAGTCACCTATATTGAGCGATAAAGTGTGATTTCAGGGGTTTTTTTGGATGATAAAAGAACAAGTCAAATCGGAAAGCAAATTTGGAAACCTTTTTCATAAGGTAATCTCCTTGATTGAAAATACATTTTAGTTCACACAGATTACTTCAGTCCTTTGGAGAACTTATGAATCATTCAAAGTCCAGATGCATTTACAGATACAGATTAAGTCAGCTGGAGAACTGAAACAGTTTAAACATAATTTTTGATACTACAAATGGGGGTCTTATGTTTTACGGTTATTAATTAACACATTGAATAAATTACATTTTAGTGCTAAATATAAGACTAACCTATTGTTTAAGACAAAAAAATTAAAAATGGGCATGCTAACAACATCTCACATCAAGAGCAGACTTGGTGATTTTAAAAGTCTTATTGTTGACTTTTAAAAGTCAACAACTATGATTCTAAAAGTTGTCCTATCTACATTTGCCACTGTAGTATGAGGGTTATACAAGAATGGCTAATCACTACTCTCATTTTTTCATCTTGTACAAACAATATTTCTCAGAATGGTTCACTAATCTTTACTTTGGAAATGTTTAGAAATAATTCTGACATCCATTTAAAATATCAAATTACTGTGTTTATTTTTTTACATAGTTTAAGTATTAGAGAAAATTGCTGCACCTAAACTGTAAACATTTGTGATGTGAGGGAATGTAATGCACAAATTATTAAATTAAAGGAAGCCTTAGCTAGGACTATTTTTGCTGTTAGAGGACAGTATGTGAAGGAGACTGCTGCAAAATTTACCAAGAAACATGCATGTTAGACTTCTCAAAATTGCCTTTTACTGCCAAAAAAGAAAAATCAAAGCAAAATCTGAGTATTTTTGTGTTTTAATTCTGAGTGGTTTCTCTGTGATGTAAACATTGATAAATTCTAAAATGACAGAGGTTTGATGATCTCAGTATATAGATTGATATGGGGAGAAGAGAATGTTCAGCATATTTTGTTAGATTGTATGCTTAACCCATAAACTTTACCACTTCTTTTAGAAACAAACTTGTTAGAATATAAATCCTCTTTTCAATATATGGAAGGTTAATAGGAGCTGCAATTTAATAAACTGTTATGTTTCCATCTTCTATTTCTTCTCAGCCACAGATCTCTACATTACTCTTTTTCTACATTAAAAATAGGGATTTTCTTTTCCTTTTATGTTTAGTGTTAACATCTAGAATTAACAGAGCAAAGTCACATAGCATACATTCAAATCTTATTAGCTGAAGTGTATTTATTTTAGGATTTTTGTACAGATTGTAAAAGTATATAAATCTTACAAAGAAAATTATATCACTTGCTCTCCTTTTGATCCAGCAGATTTTTTTTTCTCTCAGAAAATACTTAATAGAGTTATAAGACTCAATACTAATAAACTATTCTAAATTTGCTTTCTAATCCCAGAGACTTCTCTTGTGTGAGATATTGGTCAGATAATTGTCTGCACTGCATTAGCTGTGGCAGCATTGTCTTTGCTTCATACATTTAAGCCATTAAAATGCTGTACAGATTTCAAAGCCTAATAATATCTTAGCAACAAATGCAGCTAAACAGCAATTAAATAATTGATTCTAGGTATAGAGTTCAAGCTTACACCGAAAAATTTACTTCCTTCTCTTTCTACCTTAAATATTATTACCTTTGTATTTATGGGCTCATTCTTCTTGTTACACAAAAAAATAATTTCAGTTCAATTTACACATTTCCTTTGTTTACTAGAATTTTATACTGCTATCTTTGAAACAGTGGCATACTAAATAACTTGCAAGGTGTGATTGTAGACTGTGACTAGCAGGGATTTACATGAATTTGAGTTTATGGGCTTGGCCTTCGAAATGACTTGTGATTATTCTTGTGAGTCCTTCTAAAATGTAGAGAGAGCAGTATATCCTTCACCAAGCAGCAATAAAAATGTAATCCTTCAGCAGTCATCCTTAACCTCTGTCAAAGGAGAAAGCAAACTTGACAAGGCACTTGTAGCCTCCCAAGCTCTTGTATCGTAACATATAAAATATGAATCCATGACAAACTGTTGATTTGTGTTCTCAGAGGCTGTTGGAGAGAGATAATTCTATCTGTATGCTTTACCTGCAAAATTATTGTGTGGGTTTTTTTTTCCTATAATGCAGGAAAAGGGTCAGAGAGTAGAATAAATGACCACTTTTTGTTACTGTTTCAAAGCTCCCCTACAGGGGAACAACACATTTGTTATATTTGACTTTGAATTAATTTGAAAGATCATATTTGAGTTATTCCGGTTTTGAATGCAACTATGAGTCCAGTGGTTAAACACCATAATTAACACATCCAATAATATCTATTGAAACAGACTTTCTCTTTTTTGAACTTACTCTTTTTTATCCACATGTGCAGGAAACTAATACATTCCCATAGTTTAGAGCTATTGCTTTCTTTTAACTGTATGATTAGTTTCCTTAGATAGAGCCATTTTCTCAAACCTGATGAAGATTAAATGAGTTTTAAATGTTCAGCCATTGTCTTTATGATACTTCTGAAATGGCAGCTTTATAGAAGAAAGTCAATAAAGCTCTGATTGCTTACTTTTTTTGCCTTGCCTAAAGAAAATAGAAACCTGTTTCAATGCAGTTTCATTTGTGTTTCTATTTCTGTTTATTTTAGAATGATTTGATTACTGCTTTGAAAATGTGCATTCATTTGAGTGTAATTTTTTGCGATTTCATAATTGAGATTGTATTGGTTTTTTCAGTTAAAGCTTTAAGCACATACTTGAAATGTAGTTTGGATTGGTTTTATGGATTTGTTCTTTAAAGTTATTCAAAGAACATTAATCCAAACACATTTCATTCCATGAGTGGGTCCTGAAATGCATTTGCCTGATGTAATATTTGCTCTACGTTGTGGTTAAAGTGATATTACTGTCATGGGGGCAAATTATGTTTCTTCAATTCAGTGGTTGAAGGAAGGTAAATTTAACAATGAGATTAGGGTAATCAGGTCATCAGGATTTTGATTTTTCTGGATAGTAAGGTGGATTGTCACTTTCAGAATGTCAGTATTGATATTTTTTAGACATCTTAGATTTTTGTCTCTAGATGACATTTTTTTCTGTTCTGCACAGTGATGCGATACAGCGAGTCCTTTGCTGTTTAAGAGATTCCAAGCAAGCATTATTTAAAATCTTTCCTTTATGTGACAGCATCACTTTCCCATCTTATTTACCTGCAGAACTTTCAGAATTTTTCTCTGGAATTTAATGAACATAGTGCCCATTCCCACAGAGCTATATCATGGTATTATGGACATTTACATTTCATGTATCTTCCAAGTGAACATATTGAAAGCAGTTGTTTCCAGTTTTCTGTCACACTTTAATCAGTAGTATGGATGTGAGCATTTACTCATGGCTGAGAAGGGCACCTTTAGCTGTCCTTAAAAGAGTTTTTTGTTAAATAGATTATCCAGTTAATTTGGCCAACTCTCACCTAGACCATGCAGTGGTACAGAAGCGGCTGAAGTTTATTATTTGGTCTTCCAGCTTCAAAAGCAGATGGCAGTTTCTGAACTGTGAAAGTCCTCAGTGTGCTTTTGTACCTCCACATGGAAATTTTGGCAAGATGCAATGTATTAAGTACTAGTTACATGATTATATTATTAGTGTCCTTGATTTTACCTACACTTCTACTTCCTCCCTTTCCACAGAAAAAGAAAATCAGTGCTTGAACTATTCTACAAAGTTTTTTCATGCATGTGCATTGTGAAAATGTGTTTCTGAAAAATATGTAAATCACTATCCATACAATAGTTGGCTCATTTTTAGTCATGGTGTTTACCCATTTCATTTCATTATTTCACAGGTATATAGGTTTTCATATTAGTGCATATTTTTATTATTATTTACAGGTGTTGGGTATCCTGCATAGTGTGAAAGTATTACTTAAAATTACATTAGATCAGTAAACAAACAAAAAAAATTATCTGTTGTCTTTCTATTGCTTCCAACATTACCAGTTACCTAGAAATATAGGATATATTTTTTGATGATTTGGAAACATCTGAGCAGCAGGTTTTGTATCTCAGCAAGTACCTAGTGTAACCTAGGTTTCATACATGCCATACTGATTTCCAACATAATCAATTATGTGATGAATGAGAAATGGAAAGGTGATTTGGTAAATGACAACTACATGCACCATCGCTGTCATCTTATCACACTTCATCTTTTCCAAATTATTTGAAGATTACCAGTGAAAGCAGTCTGCGATAGATGTAAGAATTTTTATTTTATTCTATGAATTTATAGAATTGTTAAGGAAAAAATATTTAGATGTGGTTTTAAAAAGGAATATTTTACATTCTCTAGATCTTAATTTTGAATTTTAACTCAGGCATGTAAATTAATTATACCTATGTTGTGTTTCATAGAACTGGAAATGCTGTAGGATATTAATTATACTTAATCAATTTTGAAGAGAGTTTGTTATTACATCTAGAAGGACATACATACAACTGCATGCATTGATGTTTACTGCATTTTCTATAGCAATTGAAAATTTCATAAAATCATCACTATAAGGTAGGAATGCTTTTGCCCTGAACACCTATGTAGTGTTTGTTCTCTGAAAGCCTAAATCCCAGTTTCATTAATCAAGCTGTTACAGTTTTACACAAGTAATCACTACATCTATTCAGTCTTAAAAATAATCCCATAAGAGATGCATTAAATCAAGCCAATGAATACAAATTCTTGTATATGCAATTAAAATTTAAAACAAAAATTTGGAACATTGGAATCAGCTAGTTAAACCATTCCATGTGGCGTGTTATCTGGAATAACTCAAGAAAGTAGATCTTCATAAAGAATATAGGAAAGGTTACCCTATGTGTTTGTTTCAATTTCAGCTTTTGTATATGAGCAGAACATTCAGTGTGTTAGAAACACAAGCCACTTTCTGAATCTTTTTTTTTTTGCCTTTATTCATCAGCAGTGTGCAATATTTCATCAGTGATCTGTCAAAGCCAACAAACCAACTGCTATGGCTGTTCAAGCTCATTAGCTACTGACTTGAAGAACAGATGTTTGAATTCCTGTACCCTTCATGCTCTGGGTTTACACTAGATTTTCTTGCATTAACTGACCTTACAGGAATGACCCAAGAACACAGAAGGACAGAATCAAGTGATTCTTTAGGCTGAAAGGACCTCTGGAGGTCCTTCCAAAATTTCGGCTCAAGCTGGGTGTCCTGGTTTCAGTAGAGTTTTCTTCACAGTACCTGGTATAGTGCTGTGTTTTGCATTCAGTATGAGGGAAAGGTTGGTAACACATTAATGCTATGGTTGTTGCTAAATTATGTCTATAATAAGTCAAGGGCTTGTTTTTGTGTCTCATACTCTGTCTGTGAGGAGGTACAAAAAAAAATCATTAACTTGTTTTGGATGGTTTATTGCAAAGTGGCTCACCACAGACCAGTTCACAGTATATGATGTCATAATATTGTCATCTTCCAATTCATAGAGTCATTATACATTTATCTCAGGTGAAAAGGCTATATCACAAAATAAGTGATATCTGCTGTGTTTCCTTATGGGCAAATTACAGAGTTGCATTAAATGTCATTTGAGCTCCTACGAGGATGTATATTCCAAAACCTAAAACTACTGACCAAAATCAATGCATTAAAGAAGGTCTGAGGTTCTGAGGTTCTCTTGCTAGGTGTGAGTTTTCTTCAGTCTCTTTCAAAGCTGTCCATATCTACATAAATTTTCGTATACTTTCATACTTTCACAGTATTTTATTTTGGATTATGTTTACCATTGTAGGATGAATTAACTCATAAATTTTAGAATGTGAACTGTATTAGCAGTTCAGTCATACAGAGTAGCATCAGGCATCCAGAGCTCCATACTGAACTGAGCTCCAAGTCACAGCTGGGCTGCTATGACCCACCTGGAACCATAGAAGCAACAAGGAAAAGCAATGTATATTTATTGTATTTCAAAGATAAAGCTTTGAAAAAATATGAGGCCATTGATTGCTCACATTACTTAAGAAAAATTCTGATGAGTCATATTTACTCCATCTAACCTCAGCTACTTTCCAGTAAGGTATTAATCTAAAGGAGTTTGTCTGTATACGTGCATGGATTTATGGCAGAAAGTTAAAAATTAATGCAGTACTCAGATATTTATTGCTCACTAGCAATTTTTGACACTCAGCTGAAAACTGACAGCTTGTCTTTAGGTTTCTCCCCTGAGTGGTCAGTGTTAAATGGTAAACATGCTGAAAAAAATAGAAAAATTGGTTTGCAAAATACTCTTTGTTTCTCACAATCTTTTATCCCATTGATAACCCCTTTTTACTGTTACAATTACTGCAGCTTCAAATCTACTTAAAATTCAAGATTTTGTTGTAAGTCATAATGATAAAATAAATATATTTTGTAAATGCCTCTAGTATCAGAGAAAATAATACTGGAAAGTATTATTTGGAAAGTCCTGTTAGCATGGCACACCTTCCAATATCCTGTTGAACATCGAATTTGAAAAATTAAATTTTGTTGGGAATCTTATGTATTTAAATTTTATGCCAAATCAGGAATTCTGTTAAATCAAATTCTATCTGGAGGCAAATTCTGATTTTAGCTCAAAAAGCTCCTCCTGTCATGAACTTGAAAGTGACATAGTAAATTCCTGTTTACACTTCAATGTCCTGAAAAAAATAAGAGAGCACAATTTAATCTTTATTCCTGAAGGTATCCACCACTTTTTAATTGATGGAATAAGAGATGCTACAGATGACTGTATTTCCTATAGGAAAAAGGATAGCTGTTATTTTTAGCCATATTATCTGTTTAAAAAATGTAACATCTTTCATTTGAATTACCAATGTTGCTAAAGGATATTTGTATTTATTAGTGAATTCAACTTAGCATAATAAATTAAAATCCAGCAACACAGAAAAAATGCACTAACTTTCACAGTATTTTATTTTGGATTATGTTTACCATTGTAGGATGAATTAACTCATCCTAAAGGATGCTGATAGGCATAACTGGCTCACAGCTATGCAGAATAATCAATCATTCACCACAAAGACTTGAAGATTTAACTTTCCATTGATTTGCAAAAAATACAAAATAAATGTTTTATGATGGTAAGCAAAACAATTTCATAGCTCTGAAGAAAATTCAATTCAGAAAATTGACATTCAAAATGTCAGTGGTCATTTTGACATGAGTCCAGCTTTATATTTTACATACTACCTGTCCCAGTGAGAGTGCCTGTATAGTCTAGTGGTAGAATGGAAAGGTTTTATCAATCTTTCCTGTGTTTAAGGTGCATTCCTGCCCAAATATTTTGTTGTTCTCCCACCATTCTCCTTCTCTAATGTAGAGGACCAGACTTGAAAATAATAATGAAGGTTGATATTATCAGTTTGGAGCAATGTTTTTATTATGTCCATTTTTTCCTAGGATAAGTCAAACACTTCAGTAATACCCTTATACTCATACTCCAAATTTCATTGATTCCAATTATTGATTTTAAAGAAGTCCACTTGAACCAAGTAGTTCAAGATAGTATATTTACTCTGTATGTTTTCCTACAGAAGTAGCAAAATGAAAAGGACTAATGAAGAACCCTTAAAAACCTTGTTGTATCAATTTTAACATCTTTAAACAGAATCAGATGTTTAATGACCATGGTAATCTCCAATGTATGTTTAGTTTTTCATTGTTAAGCATATTTCAGATATGTTGGCAATTAGATATGTGAATAGGTTATTAGGTTTTCATGTTATAACCTTCAAAAGCATGACTGAAGTATTGTATAATTCAGAAAATTCTAAAACCTTCCTATCAGACTCTCTTATCAAACATGGCAAAATAATAGCTAGCGTAATTTTCTGAATAACCAGAAAATTTCATTTCCCAAAGGAATTCATAAGATTAATAATCACATTAAACAGTTTCAATGTGCTGTTGACAATTGCAGTAATAATTTATTACTTTCTTAGTGAGTGATGCTGTTAACAGCAGTTATTTCTCTATGAGATTTCACTGAATCTCTATGCTATAATTTTCGGGTCTTTTAAAGTCAGTGAGTTGTGAATTCACCAGAATTAAAGTATACATTTTAAAGCATAATTAATGCACATTTCTTTATCTTCTACTTTAGATTTTATTATGTGCTATAATTTTAAAATTCCAATATTCAAAAATCTCTTGGTTTCTGCAAGAAAAATAGGAAGAATAAAATTCTAATAGCCTGTATAACCCAATTTCCATTTTCTGAATACCTCTGCTTTGAAAATTATATTATTTGACTATCAGCAGTGTAGCAGATAAAGCATATGTAAGAGACTTTTTATTATATCATGGAAATTCTAAACTGCGTTTAAACTAAATTTCAAAAATTTGCCAAGTTCCTCAGAACCCTCCCTTTCTGCATTAAAGGAGACACTGCTTTAATGGTGCAGGCTTGTACACTGTCTTGTTTTTTCTGTGTGCTGAATAAGCATTGTGTTCCAGGAACTGTTGATGTGATTGCTTATTCACTGTGGCTTCTCCACACAGACAGTGATCTCATATGATTCACTTTTCCATCTTCTTGTCTCAAGTCAGGCTGGGTGAAAAATCAAAGATTTCAAAATATTTGGCTACTGCCACTGTTCCAGGGAGGAGGTGGGATGCATGGCCCTTCTGATCTGTTTGGAAGGAATAACACTTATTTCGTGCTAGTACAAAGGGCTTTCAGTACTCTGAAGGGACACTAGGCATTATGCATGAAACAGTATGAAGCAGATATCACTGACATTAAGGAAAAAAAGGAGTCACTGGATTACAGAAGGAATAATAAAATTCAGGATAATATGGTATATTGTTCAATATTTTTATCATTTCAATATTTTATATTTTTTTATTTCTAACATATATAAATTCTCTAAAACTCACCATCTGTGTCTGGTCACCCAATGATTTACTTTTCAAAGACTGAGGACTTTTCAGACAACAGTTTACTTTCTGTTGGTTTAGCACAGCACATGAAACTATAGCATTATAGAGCCAAGTATCTTATGAAGGTGCTGTGTTGCCTTCTTCCTAAGTGAGATGGTAGTTTACGCTGTTTTATTTGAGAGTTCTGAAGAGCTAAACAACAAAACAGAACTGTGAAGAGCAAGCGGTTTTTTAATTCTCTTCCTCAAACCTGTTGTTCTGTATGTGGAAGATCAATACAGAAATAAAATTGGTTCAGTGTGCTTGTAACAATTGGCAATTCTCTTCAGGTTTGCTTTAGCTGAGAGCAGTAGGAAGTGCTATTTGCTCTGCAGGTATTGAAAATCAGTAGAAAATAAAAGCCAGTAGTCAGCCAGCCTTTGTATGAATGTCCAAAAAAGCAATGGCAGGTGAAAGGGCAAGAAAATGTATCAATCTCTCAACAAGCCAGTTTGGCTCTCTTTGATTCATCTCATGAGCACCAATAACCACAGAGGAGTCAGAAGGCAGGGCTCTGCAAACAGCAAAACAGGCTGCAAAGTCGTGCAGTCCAGACTGCTTTGGGATTAAGCTGAATTTTCTCCTGTTTGCTGAGAAGAAAGCAGTTCTTCTTGGTCTAGGTGACCAGCTCCTAGCTCAGCAGCAAATTTTCAACATGCTTTCCTAAAGTTTGGTTAATCTTAGCTTGTTCTTAGTTCACACAACTCTAAAGTAGGAGTACTATTTACCTATCTCCAAAAAATATTAAAAATACTAAATTTTCGGAGGCTAAGAATTTTTAAAATGTGACACTGAGCTTCTGGTGCATGATCTGTATTTTGTGCTATACTCAGTCCATCTCTGTGACCAGAAATTTTCACAGGACATCAGGTGTAATGGGGACCTTTGTTTCATACAGTTCATTGGATAAACTTTTTCATGGGGGCCGAGGGAAAGAAGAAACAGAGATGGTTATTATTTAATTTTAATTACTATAATCTTATTTTTTCTAAATTCTTTCTTTCTTGATAAATTTCAGGTAGATGTTTAATACATAGTTTTCACATATGCAGAGAAGAAAGAACAGAACAGGACATCAGACAGCTGTTTGTTTAAAGACTGGCCAGTTTAGGTCTAGTTCTGCATACCAGCAGTAAGAAAATTTGGTGCAGCAAATCAAGTCACTTGATTAAAGAGAATATTCAGTAAAATTCACACATACATTTATTAAATAGTCCTCCTTGATAGTCATGAAAGAGAGAGAAGAAAAAAGAGAGAAATATCAACTTCATCTTTCTGAGAGAGAGAGAGAGAGAGAGAGAGAGAGAGACATCCACTGCATCTTTCTGAGAGTCTGCAAGAAACTCATTTGTGGATCACATCACAGGAAGTAAGGTATTTCTCTTCCTTTAACTGAAGTACATGGATTCTGTGAGGAATTTATATTTTGGTATTATTAATTCAGGTGGGAGAAGTTACTTTATTTATCTCTCTGCCACTGTGATTGTCGCTATCATTAGCTTGTTCTTTGAAGCACAAATTAACCTGGCTTTTTCTTAGACTTTAAAGTGGCTGGGAAACTTCTTCTCTGCTTGCTCACCATTTTGTACCACTTGCCTTCTGTCCCTTGCTCTTCAGCTTTGTTGATCTATTTTCTATGGAGTTGATGATGCTGCTCTTACATCTGTGATCAGCTTCATCCAAAGATGCTTTGTCATCTTGTGACCACTACTTGATTACTTAATATTTTAGCAAAGTGCTACAAAAGTTATAGAAAGGACATGCACAGAGTGTAGGTGCCCAGGCACTGGCAGGGGGGCTGCAGCAGGTGGGTATTTCATGAGAGAACTGTGACCCACAGAGATCCCACACTGGATGAGGGGGAAGGTGTAAGAGGCAAGGAGCAGCAGAGAGGAATTCTTATAGACTGAGCTGTATTCCTCATCCTCCTTCTGCACTCTTTGTGTGGGGGAGATACAGAAGTTGGGAATGACGCAAAACTGAGCCTGGAAAAAGGGGGTTAGGGAGCAGGGGGTTATTTTTTCTCTTCATTTCTTACCATCCAAACCTATTTGATTTCAAATAAATTAAATAAATTTCCCCATGTGAGTCCTATGATGATAATTGGTAAGTGATCTCCCTGTTTCTATCTTGGCCCAGGGGTTTTGTCATCCTGCTTCCCCACACTCACTGTCATGTTGACAGGGAGGGGAGAGAGAGCAGCAGGGTGAGCAGCTGGCAGCTGATTGAGGTCAGCCCAATGCAGAAGGAACAGGGCAGTGATACTGAACAGGATTTCCTGCATTCCTTCCATTTGTGATTGTGCAGGCAAAATTTTGTAACAGATATGCGACCCCTTCCATTTATTTAAATTATAAGTAGTGCTGTCTGTTGCTGGATAAGGCTGTATTCTGTTCAGCACAATGTAAATATGAGTATATTGGAGAATTCTTGTAGTCACATGGTAAGTGAACAGTGAAAAGTACAGTGAACATAGAAAAGTAATTATTGTCTCACATTTCTGGTGCTATGGCCTTTCCAGAGGTGTGAAAAATATCTGCTGCATTAGAGAGTATTTCCAGATAAAGTAACCATTTCAACAGTTTGTAAACAGGTTCTCTGTGTCTATGGAAACTCTGTGCTTTGATATAAAATAACAAAACATTATATAATTCCAAATCTGCTTTTGAAATCACACTTCAAATGAACTGTATTAAACAGACTTGTAACCATTGGAGGTTTGGAGTGCATTAAAAAAAATTAGTCTTCTGATTGTGGGCTGCCTTTTCTGGAGGCTTTGCTCAAGTGCAGTATCACATGTTTGCTGTACATTTCCCTGTTTGGGAAAATGGTGTTTATATGGCACCAATTCACATCTGTGCCTTGGGATATGTGTCTCTGTGGTTTTTCTGCTGCAGCTTCAATGCAATTTGCAGTGCTGCTCTGCTGTTTGCTGCGGTGGTGGATGTGACTTCCTACTGCACTTGGGGGTTTTCGTGAGAACACCAGGACCCAGGGATCTATACATTGTCACAGAAATTGTTTTATCCCCCCTACGGTTCACATTGTCTTGTCAGAGCTGCCAGCACCCAGCAGACCACAAGTAATGAAAGATGTGAATGTGAGAGCTACAGCGTAGCATGCTGTGTTGCTACTAAATTACTCAGCAGCCGTTCGAAACACCTTCAGAAAATACATTTTCTCTTGATTTGAATACATTTTATGTAAATCTGACATGTGGTTTGCCCCCTGGGTTTTGTTCCCAACACTGTCAGAAACAATCTTCTACAACCTCTTTTGTTCATCCATCTGGAAAATAACAGGATTATGCTTGCCTGCCTTCTGGGGCAGGTATGAGTTTTGCTCAACCGCAAATGTGAAAAACACAAAACTAAACACCAGCCTGTGCCTGACATAAGCCAAGGTGTATTCTGACCAATTTTTTCCTTGGCTGAAGAGTACTCGTCCTCAACCAGCCAAAGAGGAAGGTATTGATTATTAGGACTGAGTTTTTCCTTCACTTTTAACAGAAGAGAAGAACACATTATTTTGTTTTAATGGATTTATTTCAATCAAATACTTAAACCTCTAATCTTTCAGGATTTCTTAATGTATTTCATGGAGGTAGTGAGTCTGGCACTTTTATTTTACTGCTTTTTAAATGACATTTCTTCAATTCTTATGTGGAGAGGCAGGCACACAAGGAGTTTTACTGGAAATTTGAGGTGGGGATATGTGAGAAAACAAAGGCTCAAGTTAACATGTGAGTGGAGTTTGCTGATTGCTTGATGCAGACAATAATCTCAGCAGCAGCCCATACCAAAGGTATATCTGTGTTTTTCACTTTTAGAACTCAGCTTGGTGATGCACTGAGGTTGATGTGGTATTGTTGGTCTTCCTCAGTACTCAGTCTCCACTCCAGGGGCTATGAATGCTTTCTAAAGGCAATATAATTTCATCTGTTTCCTTTTAAACCCTTTAACCTTCAAATTTGAGCCAGAAAGTTTTTGGGTTTATTTTTTGGGGGGGTTTTGCTTTGTTCTTTCTTTTCTGTTTTTCCAGAACAAAAAAACCCATATTTAATAATTGTGAAGTTCTCTATTTAATAATAAAGAAACAGTCACTATGACCAATTCCTTTGTCTAAAATAAAAATTGCAGAGTCTCAGAATGCTAAAAAGTAATCCTATGGTATTATGCTATTATGCTATTATGGTATTATCACACCTTCCAATACAAGAACATTAATTCATATTGAATAATGAATCAATTGAATTGATTCAATATGAAATCATTCATATTGCATATATTACATTTTACATAAGGTCTTTTCAGACAATATACATCTGTGGTGTTTCATTTTATGAGTTTTACACTGGTCAGCATCTTACAGCTTTTGGAATTCACATCTCTTATTAAAGCCCTCTTTCTTCAGGAAGATAATGTCAGTCTTATTAAGCAGGCAATTAAACAGAAGAGTGATTTAACTTGGTTTGATTAGTTGTGAACTACTGTAGGACTTCTGCTGAGCTGACTAAAAAATTATCTTCTGGGGGATTTGGTCATTTTGTTTTTAGTCAGGTCAGGTCACTAGTTACACTCCCTGAGCAGTTTCTTCAATTCTTCAACACCATTCCTTTTGGTAGCAGCACAGTTTCATATTGACTAAAACTGCCCTTTATTAACAGTAGATTAAATGTGAAATATTTTACCACTCAAGCAAGTATGGCAGCTGGATCCAAAAAGAGGCCTACATCTTGGAAATTCCTCTCATTCTTACTCTGAGGACTTAATATATAGTAGACAAACATTATTCAATGTATCCAACACTGTCAGAATTAGTTCATATCATTGCTTTGTGATTTAAAGTAATTAAGCAATTTGTCCATCGTACAATTTTTATTATAGCTGATCATGTTTTCTGACAGATTGGCAGCAAGGTTGTGAGATGTTTTTGGTAGCTTTTATCTCCTTGGTCATGTAGTATTATAGTAGTGATTAAATGCTGAACATGTATTTTTGCTCTCACTTAGAATTCTTGCTATGATATTTTGTGTTTTTCCTTTTGTACTTTTTCTTTTTAAACTACTCAAAATCTGCTGCCATTTTTCTCAGTTATGAGCAGGAAGACAGTTAAGTACACCAAAGGTTGGGTACTGAGTACAGACAACCAAAGGGCTAAAACATTTACAGCTACATTGAGTGGGAAATGAAGCATCGCAGAATTGTTCAGTTTAAATTCAAGATGAGCTGCAAGAAGCTAGTATATATCTCATCTCACCTTACACAAGTTCTTGAACTAAACATGAACTAACATTTTGTGACCTGCAACTTTCACAGCATTCTACTGCTGCATCTTCAGATGATGAAATAAATTACATTGCCTAATAACTGGGAAAACTTTGTGTACATATTCTATACTTTTAAAATCTCATTGCATACCTTTAAACAAAAAGTAGACAAAAATTCAGATATTTTATTCTTCCAAACTGCATATTGAGTTGTTGAAATATTTTAAATGTCAGTAGCTGAGAGTATCCCTGCTCATTTTAATCCCAGATAGCTTAGGGTGGTTTTCTATGGGCTCAAGAGAACATCTCCTATAAAAATATTGTGCCTTAAATCATCATCATGGATAGCAGATTCTAAAATGTTCAGTTCATCAAAGATGAGAATTAAAAACTTTGCTTAGTAAGCTTTTTAGTCTTTCCTTTTCAGGTCTCCCTCTAGAAATAAAAATGCTCTGTTTTTATGTCAGTGTAGAGTTCATATCTGATTCAAGGCAAATAATGTCTGTTTCTTCCCTACCTGCCCAAATTGTTGCATCAATATTCAGCAGTGACAATAGAGGACAAACACAGAACTTCCTTTGCCCTCTCAACCCTTCCTGGATAAGAAAGGGTGATAAAAAGAAGACAGTGAAAAGAAAAAAATAAGTACTTGTGAAATAGATTTTCCATAACTGATTCCCCACACAATTTATTCTGTTTATCTAATTATGTGCAGCACATATTGTAGTTGTATCATCAGCAGGTGTCCTGCCTTTTCTTTGTCAGGCACACGTGTATGGGTTTGGTGTTTTTCCTTTCTGACCAAACAGTAGCCTATTTTGGTTGGGGTTTTTGTTGGTTTGCTTGCTTGGTTGGTTTGGTTGGTATTTATTTGTTTGAATTTGGTTTTTGGGGTTTTGGGGTTTTTTTAAATTTGAAAAAACAGTGCAATAGTTGTTTAATGAAAACAGTGGTAGAATTAGCTGACCTAATCCTGCTCACCCTATCTTCCTGCCAGCTGTCTTCCTCTGGCACACAAATCAGAGGCAGATGCATAGCAGGTGAAATTTTCCAGGCTCATCGTTAAGCAAAGCACTTAATATTTACTGAAAACAGGCAAATATTTGACTGCTGCAATTTACTAAGTGCAAGGGATATGTTCTTTAAAAGCAATTTCTGTTTAGATTAATTCATCCTACTTTGTAGCAACTTCACATCAGATCAATAAAAGCATGACAACCACAGAACTTGCACTCATTACCTCACATATTTGGCATTCTTCGAACATCTTGGGCAAGTCTATTCATCTTCTTCAGCTTGTTCCCTGCAATACAAGATTTCCAGAGATCTTTTTGTTATAAAATTCATTATTGATCACAGGGGTCTGAGGTACATAGATGAAGAATAAAATAATTTCTAAAAATAACTTATGTTGGATAGGTAAAGCTGTTTTCTGAAATACAGTGACATTCAGATAGAACATTCCTCTCAAGGCTCTGCTAACACCCTTATATCAAGACCAGCTAAGTGGGTAGAAAATTTGTTGGTCAGCATTGCATTGTCTATCTGGCAGTCAGTTACCCATGGCATCCCATAATGCTCAGTGTGAGCCAGGGAAACAATGGAGTTTTGCACTGGGTCCTTCAGAGGAAAGGAATCTTCCAGCACAACTTCCTAGGGTTTGCCTCAGAGGCATATCTGAAGTATATGCCCATGAATGCACTTCTGACCATGTTAGAAATGGTTTTGCTATACACAATTTTCTTAAAGTTTTCCTTTTCTATTTAAACTTGAAGGACAACTTTCTTCTCCAAACCTTGCAAGTGTCTGATATATATAGGCTGGGATATGTTGATATACTTAGTTCAAGCATTTTTTAATAAGCTTGGTTTGTTCTTGGTATTTTAGTGGTTGAAGTTTTAAAGAGTGATTTGTGATCAGTGCTTGAATCTTGATCTAAAGTATCTACATGGTTAATACAAAAAGGCATCTCTCTGAAATGAAATAGTTAATCCCAGGGTAGTTTTGTAGTGAAATAATTTCTAATATTTCCAAATTCAATATGTGTTTAGTTGCATTTCTAATATATAAGCGAAAAATTGGACATCAAAATCAAGAAATGAAGAACCTCATCTGTAAGCAAAACTAGATTTTACACACACAGCAACAGGCATTGTGGTGCTTGTTTACACTTCCACAATTTCCTTAATGACTTGCATTCATAAAATGTAATCTTGTTAAAAGGCCTATGTATGATTTTCACTGTCCATGAAGAAATGTGGCCCATTTCACATCATACAAGATTGCTTTTTTCCATGAACACCTCACACTTTTTGTTTCTACAATCTGATGAAAGTAATCTATCTTGTCTTAAAAAACCAAAAAACTTCCTAAAATATGGCCTGTGAATATGTATTTACATACAGACTAAATGTATTTACCTTGCTTTTCTCTTTTGCAGTTTACATTCATGAATCTTGTGCAGTATTTATTTTCTAAATAATACATTTCAGCTCAAATATATCACTAAACAAAATAAACAAAAAAAATAGTAGAGACATTTGTAATGCACTAAGAAATATACATCTGGCTATTTAGATAGTTTCTGCTGAAGCACATCCAAATGACATTATAACCTATATTATGCCTTTTGATATTTAAATAGGCAATATGCATCATAATCCTGTACATTCATGTTTAAGATTGCAGCTAAAATGTGTATAAACATGCCACCATAAAGCAGTCTCCTTTTTCTTTAAAAGTAGTTGGTTATAGCTTAAAATGTTCTTATAGCTGTTCATGTTGAATGCTTTGATTTACACAAGTTCTAGTACAAAACACACATGAAATTATTATGAGAATCTTAATTTTTTTGACAGAGCAGTTCTAAAGCTCATACTTTCATTCTGATGGGGGAAAACACAGCCCATGTGTTATCAAAAGCAGACTGCAACAAAATATTTCATGAGTCTGGTCCAGATAAAGATGAGTAGAGAACTTTAATCAGTTTAAATGACAACAGTAAGCTTCAAGTTCTGTGCAATTCTGTATTTATGAATGTATTCTGAAATCAGAAATCTGCTATGTTCTGCTCCTTTTTGTTTTCAAAGCAATAAGTGTCTGTCAAAAACCATTTTTTTAAAAAATGCAATGAACTGGTTACATTGTGTGGCCATTAGGCTTCACAGAACAATAAATCTTAAATCTGGTAAGTGAGAGTGTTATTTAATGTTTCTTTCTTGTATTATTGACTTCAGGTGAGTTGTTCATGCTTTGTGAGGGTAGATTTGTAACATGACCAGCACTTTTGGCAATGATGCCTCTCATTTCTCCAAAAATCAGCTCTTCTTACCTGTACTGAGGAGGGCCTGAAGGGATGATGATGACAAGGCCTTATCTTCTTTCTTACTGATGGTGTCAAAAGGAGAAACACAAGGTTGGCGAGGAGTGGAGGTGCAAAGATAACTCTCTTAAATGGTGTTACAGCTTAATAAGAAAGATCAGTTATTCATTTCCAGTTTGATCTGGGTTACAAATGGTGCATTACCCTTCTCTGCAGTTCTCCAAAGCCCTTTGCTTGTGACAGCATAAGTAATGCTAAACACAAATAATACGTTAGTGATAATTCTTGTCATAAATAGAAAACTTTTCTTTGGCAATAATGCATTTGTACCTTCAATTCTTAAGGAGTGCAGTGGAGAACTAAATATCTTGTTTTAAGAAGCTACCTTTAGCTATGTATGCTCTGATTCACATTTTCTTGCCCTATTTTCAGATGGTCTTAATGTAATTCAACTGAATTAGGGATTCATAGACCATTATAGAAGAGTTGAGTAGAGGATATAGTTGTTTCAGCAGTTGTTGCTGAATTATAAGAGAGATTAAGTGCCTGCCTATTTCTTTTTTCCTACTGGGATGCTTCTGAGAATGTCACCAGAAGGGACCAAGAACAGGCTGTTCGAATATCACATGAAGTTTGCCTAAGTCGTAATTAGGGAAATGTGACAGTAGCTCCAAGGTCCAAAGGCTTAAGGTTACAGAGGATTAGAAGACATGAGCCTTAAAGGGTCTGAAAGCAAAATACTTTTTTTTTTTTTAATTGATACTTATATGTGTAAAACTGCAATACAGCAGGATGTCTCTTGGTTCTGAGTATTAATAAATATGCCAGTCACTACCTCAGGGTTTGCACACTTGGCAATAGAAGGTCTTTATTGTCCAGTCTACCTAGGATTTCCTGT
This sequence comes from Dicaeum eximium, assembly GCA_013396995.1. Classification (NCBI taxonomy): domain Eukaryota; kingdom Metazoa; phylum Chordata; class Aves; order Passeriformes; family Dicaeidae; genus Dicaeum; species Dicaeum eximium. The sequence continues at coordinate 382,221 of VWZP01009881.1, read as the reverse complement.
GCTAGTATATGAGTATATAAATTGTTCCTTCTCTTGGTGTTCAAACTGAAGAGTCACTTTCTCATTAACCATATTGCTTAACCTATTTTTCTTCTAGTTTTCCTGTGTAGAGGGGAGGTAACAGTTCATTTTAGACCATCAGAATATGCAAAAGAAAATTAATTAGTGCTGCCTGGTAGAAGTAATATATGTTACTGATGGTGGTATTTCTTCTATCTGCAATAGGTAAGAAAAAATCCCCAACAGGAGAACACTGTGGTATTGCTATTATCTGTACAGTATTGCATTGATAGAGCTTTATTCACATGCCAAGTGGCTTCCTAATTTTCATTCATAGGATCAGACTTATGTAAGACAATAAATGGAAGACTGTATCTGCAGATGGCTAAAAATAATAATTAATTCCTATGCTCCAGTGCAATACCAAGCTGTTGCTAGCTCCAGAAGAGCATCTCTGCTGCTGAGAGTGATAGCCCTCCTTGGGGAAGGGCAGACATCATTTGAAGACTGCCTACTATGTCTCTCTTCAAGCACTTTTTCAATGTGTTCAAGTTTTTTTGTGGCATTTTCTTGGTGAAGTGTTAGGATAACTGAACTCTCAGCACTGATTTGATTTTACTTCTTTTCCTTAATGTCTTAAGGGGAGCTTACCCCCCTCAAAATATGGTGATTTGGATATGTTATTTTCTTTTATTCTTCTCTTTGTTCTGGTTTAACCATTCTAAAAAGCACAACTTATGCAAACATAAGTTGTGTGTGCATAAGAAAAATTTTTAAACATTGGCTGTTTTCAGAAGTATGTGTATATGTATATTTTCTTCAATCTTTGTATCTCATAACCACTTCACATGAGAACATTCTTCTATATGTACATAAACTGTTCTCTTGTTTCTTTTTATTTTCACAATCTATTCGTATACATGAGATTCAGTTACCTCATAGGTAGATAAATGGCATAAAAATAGTTTTAAGATGTTACACCAAAGCAACAATGTAGACAGGTTTTGAAATTTGAAGTTTTACCAAGAGCTCTTTTCACATTTTTTCAGGCTTACAACATGAGTGTTCATTTGCTCACCAGGAGGTAGAACTGAGTATTTTTTATAAGGAGTTATACTCTGCTTCTACTGATATTAAAGTTTTCTTAAGCAGAAACATGACCCAAACACACAATCCTTTTCAGTGTGTTCAAAATCACTCTTTCTACAAGTGATCTTCTATTTAAAGAGAAGGAAATGCTTGACAGTGGTCAGAGAGTCACATTTTGCTTAAGACTAAAAGAGCTCTGAGGTGCTACTTTTTTTGGGTACTCTTTAAAGTTAGTGTTCATATGTTCCATGCAATCAAATTTTATTTATTATTTAGGAAAAGTCTTTCAACTTCTTCCAGTCTTTATCAGTGTAATATTGCATCATTTCACTTGATGCCAATTTTGGCTTTTTCTAAATTAATTCTCTAGTATCACCTATTACCACTGGACAATTTTTTCCAATTTCTCAGAGAAAAAGGCGTATGACTTTTGAGGTAATAGGTCAGTATAGCCATTTTGTTTGCTGAAATTATTTCATCTCCACTTAAGGGAAGAACTCACCAAAACCCATTATCTAATGACTCTTCATAAAAAGGGTTCTACTATTTTCAGGCCAGCATATTCTTTCAGTGAAGATTATAGTTGAATTTTCATGCCTTGAATATTTTGTACTAGTTATTGCATAAGCTTTAGCTGGAAGCTTTTTACTGAAAGAGGAAGGCCAACTTTCTTTTCTGACATTATATAATTTTTAATAAAATTGCTTGAATTCAATTGCATCTATATTAAAAATCAGTAAATTAGAGAATCCAGTTTACAGGGTAAGAACGAGCTGTGCAAAAGACTACAAGCACATTCCCTAAGGAATATCTCTGTAGCACCAAAGAATAGAAGAGTAGAAGTCTTTCTCTTTGATATCATGTAGACTCAAAGAGAAGGTAAAGGTAGCCATAATGAAAATTAAACAGCCTTGTTCAGGTGCAGCAAATACCCAGTTGGTACATGAACCTGAGGCAATGTAGTCAGAAACAGGAGAAAGCACCTGTATTCAGTCTTGAAGGTGGATTACTGGGTTTAGAAACACAGGGTATTTATCAGCAGTGAAATCTCAATGAATTCATCTAACAGACAAAAAAGCCCACAATGTACGCTATGAAACCTTATGACCCAACAGACATAAAAACAAGTAGAATATATGTTCTGTATTCTTCTATGTACAAAATTCTTGTCCTGAAACTCCGATTAGAACATAAGGTTTTTGTAGGACTTGGTGCATACTGCCAGGATCAAACTTACAGATTTGTAAGAATCTATTCTTCCAATACTGTCATGATCATGAACAACAATAATGACTATGGTAATGATTATGATAAAAATTCAACTTTGTTGTAACTTCCAAACTCTGCCTAAGTGTCATCAGTAATTATTCCAGTATTTTTATGTTATTCCCATTCCTGCATGTGTAAAATGGAGGTGTCACAGTCTATCAGTTGGTTGTCACAGCACAGTGATGTACTGTGTGTACCCCAGTGAAGTCCCCATGAAATCAATGGAATTTCAAAGATATGAATAAAAGCAGAATTTATACTTTCCTTTAAAGATCCAGTCTGGGAACACATATCTTTAAAATCAAGATTCATAAAATATATATGTTGAAGAAAAGCATTCCATTGACATAAATGATCCTTGGGTGTATGCTTCCTGTAGTATGCTTGGCAATACATGCATTAGAAAGAGCCCCATTAGCCAGTCTACTAAAGGATCATAAACTTGACTGTAGGACTAGCAGAGCTGGAGTAAATGAAGCATAAACCAAGCTAAACAGAACCTAACATAAACAGTATCTGTTTCACCTAATGTAGGTATTACCATTTTCAGCTACATGCTTTTTCATGCTTATACAAAAACATTGGGTTTGGGGTTTTTTTTTAGATTCTGTATAATGTATGAAAAAAACTGTATACCAACATTAAGCAAAGAAATTGCATCTTCTGTGCAAAGTAGGCAGTATTTGGCAAGGTAAAGGGTATTTGTTTTCCATATTTTCTTCAATTCTACTAGTACCCCTAGCAAAACCCACAGCAAAAAGAGAAAAGAGGGTCTTTTTTATAAGCACATGTAGTGAGTGACAGGACAAGGGGGAATAGCTTCAAACTGAAAGAGGGCAGGTGTAGATTAGATACAAGGTAAAAATTCTTCACTGTGAGAGTGGTGAGGCATTGGGATTGGATGCCCAGACAATTCATGGATGTCCCATCTGTAGAAGTGCTCAAAGCCAGGTTGAATGGGTTTTGAGCAACCTAGTCTACTGGAAGGGCCATGGCAGTGAGTCTGGATTTAGATGATCTTTAAGGTCATTTCCAACCCAATTCAATCTATGAATCTATGATTCTATGATAAAAAGATATTGTTTGACTTTCTCAAATTGAAAGGGCCCCCTAAGGATTATTGATTCCAGATCCCTGCTCATTACAAAATTACTTAAAATTAAACCACACACTTAAGAGCATCATCCAGATGTTTCTTGAACTCTGACACTTTGGTGCCATGACCACTTCCCTGGGGGATCTGTTCCAGTGACTGACCACACTCTCAGTAAAAGAACTTTTCCTAATATTCAATCTGAATTTCCTTAATGCAGCTCAGCTCATTCCATTTTCTCATGTCCTATTGCTGAAATAGATCTCCCCTTACACTGTTCCCCTTAAGCATGAGGTCACTCCTCAGCTTTCTTTTCTCTGAGGTGAACAAACCAAGTGACTCCCTTTAAGTCTTTCACCATCTCAGTCACTCTCCTTTGGGCACACTGTATCACTTCATATCTTTCTTTTACTGAGACCCCCAAAACTGCATGCAGTACTTGAGGTGGGTCTGCTCCACTGCAGGGAAGAGTGAGACAGTCACTTCCCTCAGCTGGCTGATGATGCTGTGCCTAATGCACCCCAAGTTGTCCACTCTGGCTGCCAGGGTACACTGGTGGCTTGTATTTGACTTGCCATGAGCTAAAACCCTCAGATTTCTCTTGTACAGAGTGGTTCTCTGTTGCACTAGAGCACAACAAAAATGACACAGACACTGCTCTTCTCCAGGGCAGGAAAGAACAAGTTTATTTTTGCACTTAGTGTATATAGAGTTTTTGGGAACAACCCTGGATTGGAGGATGAGGTTACCACCCCTCCAACTACACTAGTCAAGGACAAGGTCCATCAGACCTTCTCCACCCAGGAGAAAGGAATGAAAACAAAAAGACAGTTAAGAAAACATGTGCTGTTACATAAACCAGCTTGAGAAACTCCATCACAGAAATAAAAACATCAGAAGGGTGAAAAATCAGGGCAACAGTTCTCCAGGCTCTCATCCCCCACTTTGTATGTATAACTACAATTACCCATTCCAGGTGAAGACTCTGGCACTTGCTCTTGTTAAATTTCATATGGTTGGTCCTTGCCCAGCTCTCTGGTCTGTCCAGATCTCTCTGTAAGGCCTCTCTGCCCCAAAGGAGTCCACAGTTCCTCCTAGTTTAGTGTTGTCAGCAAATTCACTTTAATGTGTATTTAATTTCTGAGTCCAGATCTTTTATAAAAATGTTGAAGAACACTGGCCCTAAAATTGAGCCCTGAGGAGTCCACTGGCAACTGGGCTGCCAGCCTGATGCAACCCCATTTAATACATCTCTGAGCATCTCTGAGCATCTCTGAGTATCTCTGAGCTCAGCCAATGTGTTATGGACTTCTCTGTGCTCTGTACATTTTATCCAGGAGGATACTCTGGGAAAACTTTGCTATAATCCAAATGCACCACATCTACTCTCTTCTCTTGGTCAACTAGATGGCTGACCTAGTGCTAGAAGGAGATTTAAGTTGGTTAAGCAAAACTTTCTCCTCATGAACCCGTGCTATCTGTGGCCAATGAGGGTGTTGTCTCTCAGATGTTTTACAATAATTCCCAGAATAAGTTCCTCCATAATTCCATCAGGCACTGAAGTGAGACTGACAGGCCTGTAATTAACAGGGTCTTCCTTCTTTCCCTTCTTGAAAAGTGGAACAATATTTGCCAGCTTCCAGTCAACTGGGACTTGTCCAGACTCCCAAGATCATTGACAAATAATGAAGAGATGTCCTGTGATGACACTGGCCACATCTTTCAGTACTCTGGGATGAGTCCCATCAGGGCCTGAAGATTCATGTACATGCAGCTGGAGCAGCAGATCTCAAACAAGTTCAGGGTCAGCTGGTTCCCTAATGCACTCCCAAAGTTCACACACCTCTTTTTGTGTGTGGTTTGTTTTATTTTTCCTAAAGAAAGGACCATCAAAGGATTCCAGCAAGACACTTTAGGAGTCAAAGTAATTTGGAGTTTTCCATCTTCCTTGTTTTCATCTACTCTTCTCCTTGGTCTCCTTTTCTCTTTCTCTTTCTGTACACTGTTACTATTTGGTCAGTTTACAGCAACTAGAAAACCTGAGAATTGATGTTGAATTGCTGGAGGTTATGAAATATGTTTCATTGATTTCAAATAAAATGTCAGACATAAAATGCAGCATTTATTTTTATAATTGTCACTTCAGAGGGTTGCAATTGAAGTTGGTAAGAAATACCAAAATTTGACCTTACTGAAAGAGAAGATGATAAAAAGACATGTCAATATTTCCATAGAAGAAGTATGCTGAAGTTAATCTTTGGGAAGTGAAAGTATGGTTTTTAAAGCAATGGAGTTTTTAGAAATATATTTTTAAGGGGGAAAAAGGTAGTAAGTGAAAGAATTTTGGAAAAGTGTGATGAGATTATTAAAACTGCAAGGCACAATACATATTTTCACGCTTGTGAATTGAATATGCTCAGTCAAAAGTAAAATCACTGTTCTTGAAAAATCTCCTGTAATACTTGACAGTTGGTTAGGTGTTCCCTTGACAACTGCTCTGGTTAATCAAGAGTGTAAATGAAGCCTCTATTTCATTGTTTTGCAGGACCCTTTTATTTTATGTCTTTAATATCAATACTTTTTAGTAAAAAAAATGAAGTATATTTTTTGGTAGAGGGACTTTTCTGGGGATTTTTTTCCTATGTTGAGATGTTAAGCTGGGCTAGCATTTTTCAGATTGTAGGGATAAAAATAGCAAGTAGTTCTAAATGTAGTCCTCCAATTGTGGCATTATAAATGGACAGTGGTGTAGCTAGTTTCTAATAATTTTTCAGAAGACCAGAAATCCTGGTCTGCTAGCAGTGTGAGGTCTTTGTTCAGAAACAGTTTTACCATGATTATTTAGCTTGGATAAAAACAAAGGTTCTCTATTTAATGCTTGGGGTTATTTATACCTGCTGATATGACACTTTAATTTTGCTACACCTCTCCTTAATCTGTTGGAAATATGGTTGCACCTTCAGCATTATATAGAAAATATAATTGTTATAAACTAAATATTCTTAAGTATGTTTGCATAACCATGAATACACCATTTTTGCATGATTACATTATTTAGTCATAATGCATGAAAGCAGTTAAAAATCTTCCAGAAGTTCCAGTCTCTGGACCTATTCTCATCCATATTGTCAAATATGTAATCAGTTTAAGATACTTTACTATGTTTCCCTTGATATAACTGGAAGCTGAAGCAATCATGCTATCAATTAGAGTTTAAGTCAGTCTTTCCAATTATTGGAAGAGACATTAGTAGGGATTTTGTGTTCATGTTTTCTACTGTGCTCCTTTAGTGCCACCTGGTGACTACCTTGAAAGGAAAAAAGTATGATTTTATTTCCAGCTGGAGAAGTAGTCTCTAAAAAAAAAGCTAAAACATTTACTCGAGCAAGCCCATTCCAGGTAACATTTGGTTTAGAGGTGTCCCAATCTTAGCTAGCTTAAGAGGATTTCTTTGACTATCAGTTCCAGACCTAAAGTAATCCAATACCTAATATCCACAGTTGTGGATGTGGATATCACAGTTGTGATGAGTGTGTGAGATACAAGTTGCACTTTGCTAGAAAGCCAGTGTTCATGCACAAAATTAATCAATATGCAACTAGTAATGACGGAGTATATAACTACTGTTTTGCACCTGTTGAGGTTAGTGAGTCTTTTGTAAAAAAAAAAAAGTAAATCCTTTGTAATTCTTGTTCTTAACTTTATATAAAATCCACAGCAACGGTGGAAAAAAAATCATTATTTTCTAAGCCAAGAGCAAATAAGAAGGCTGAACATCTTCTTGTTTCAATTTTGTGGAAATAAATACTTGAATTCATCAGGCCTATATCCTAGCATCTCCAGGAACAAGTTGGGATTCACATGGCTCCAGACCTGCTAAGATTACTGTGCATAACCTTGCCCATATGTCCTCCACACATACACATTTCCCATAACTACTCCTCACACACCCAGTTCTTTACTTCCCTGTGAATCCTTTTCATACCATTATGAGTGTGATGTGCATGAATCACAATTCTGCCACCTGACAAAATTATTCTGCAATAGGAATCGTATTGCATTCTCTCCAGGCACTGTCTCTGGAGGGAAAAATGTGCTGGCTTTAAGTGGAGCTGGATATGCCACTGAGAGGCGAGGCAGATGGACTGAAATGCCTTCAGCATCTAAACGAGTGAAAAAGCACCACTGAACTAAAAATACTTCAAAATTTAAAGATGTCAGTGATTAGCCACTTTCATCTCAGGTATTCTTAATGTGAGGTCAGTATCTCATAATATGAGGTTAATTAGAAAAATAAAGAAAAAATGTCAGGAGAATAAATCATGAGTTTCATTTTCTCTTTTCTAATGCAGAAAATGGATTTCAATCTTCTGTGAGGTGCATGAAATGATACAACTGCATTTATTCAATTGCAAGATTTAGGCAGATTTAAACATAGATTATAAGAAAACTATAACCAGGTTACATAGCAAAATGAATGGTGTTTTAGTTCAGGTAATTTCTGTGACAGAATATTTCAAGTCCCTTCTTTTTTCCATCATTGTTTTAAAAAACGAATATGATTATATTTTGCATGTGTCCATGTTGTAGCACTTTCTGGGTTTAAATCCTATAATAAAGATTGAGACAGCATTTATGGTTTAATTGCCATTTTTTCATATGTTTATAATATTCTAAGAAATCTGTCCTTTGGACTGAAATTTTCTATGCTCTGTCTCTTTCTACAAGCTAATCTAGGCATATTTAAGTAATCTAGCAAATTCAAACAGTCCTAATTTTGTGGTAATGTAAGCATGAAAGATATCCATTTTGTTCACACTTCAAATGACAGTTTTTCCATCCTATGACAAGACAGAGAGAAATTTCAAGTATTAATTCCTTGGAAATCTTTACAGAGAATGGAGCAAATGCTGGAGAAAACAGTGGTAGCATGCACTCCAGAATACAGGGCAGTAGGTTTCTGCTTGTAGCCTGTGGTTTAATCTCACGGCTCAGTCACTGATCTATTGGCTGACATCAAACAAATCTGTTCTGCTCTTTGAGATTTCATTGCTGCATATTAGAAAAAAAGCCAAACACCTCTATGTCCTTTGTGAAGTTAAGATCTAATGATCAAAGTCACTGTATAATAAGCTGCTGTTTATGGATACTGAGGAGTTATATTTGGATTTTCTTTTTTTCTTTTTTACTCACATATCTATTTAAAGGTAGAATGGATTACCAGGTATGCCTCAGTAGGGATGACTGTGTTATTATCTAAATGAATTTATGATACTTGAGCTTGTCTAAATAAAGATTCCTAACGTAAAGAACTTGTCAGTATCAAGCAGTCTTTCAGGCTTATTTTGGTTGCACCTATATTTAATTTTCCACTTTTTTCCTCTATCAAATGTGTGTACACTTCCATTTGCAATGGAAGTTTACAATGCTGAATGGATGGCTAATTGCTTGAAGATGGTCACACTGACACAAACCTCATTGTTCTTTTATTTTTCTTTAGATGAGCATTCTTCTTAATTCATTTTGCCACTTCACCTAAACTTTTGTTCTTTGTGGGCTAGACCATTGTAGTATGTGATATAGGAGGTTATTTAGAAAAAGAGACATGCAGACTACAGAAATCTTTCAGAAAAAGATTTCTGAAAAAAATCTACAGAAAAACAGGTACAAGGCAGGGGCAGAGGGTAGGCTTTGCTATAAGTATATTAGGTCTCTACTACAGTATCCATTCAGTAGAAAGCATCAAGGAAAAGTTATGAGTTTGTTTCCTCCAAGAGAGAATCTTAAATGAGCTGATTTTCTATTATATGAGAAAGTTATCTTTGTACACTCTGATTTACCGAGATAATTCCCAGCAACTGAAATACGAGTAGGAATAATAAATCAAATTCAAAGAATATTTTACATTTCAATAAAGGGTTGGAAAACACAATAGTGGAAGCATTTTCTCTGAAATTGTCCTTCTTTCAAGTACCTAAAAAGGAAATCACCAACTACCTATCAATGTATCCATTGTTTATTAAGGAGAAACTTCTGTTTACTGAATTCATGATTTATAATGAAATTGTGCAAATCAGATGGTCTTCAAAACAGCAGGCACTGCTTCTGGCTCCCTATATTTGAAATCAAAATATTATGCTAACTTTAGACTTTTCAAGAAGGAATGCAGTTCAAAATACCTTAACAACATGACTCTCTTTAACCTAAAATTAGAAATAAAAATGAACATTTTTCAAACTCATTTGAAAAGTCTAGGGGTCTAAATCACATTTCAGAAGGTGATATTAGAAAATGCTATTCAAATATCTCAGATTTTTAAAGGAAGTTTCAAAAACAAGAAAAGTGTTGCATACTTACAAGGTAGAAATAATTTAGGACATTTCAAACCCGTGCATCAGAGTAGAGTGAAAAGTCAATGAATTAGTATTGACTGACAGCTGTGAACCAGCAGTGATATAACCATTAGAAAGGTGGGATTTATTAATATGTGAGCATCAGCTGCTGATGTGGATGTTCTGGCTACAAGATGCGTTAGTAAATGCTCTGGTTTTGTGCTGCTCACTCAGAAATCATTGCAGTGAATTTTAAATATTCATTAGGGGCCTATACTATACAATACTATATCCATTTATGTCAATACAATGTTCCCAGCAACTTCAGAGGTGAAAACTAAGACTCTAAATTTCATAATGAATCTACAGACAAGAGGATGAAATAAGGCTTTAGAGACAGCAGCAGAGACACAAAACAAGGCATAGCCTGGAATAAATCATGCCATGGCAGCTGCATACAACCAACCAGGTGGTGATATATAAAAAGGTACCATTTGAGACTATGGTACATCTTGATGTGTTTTCTCCAGGACTAAATTTGTCCTTGTCAATGCTGAAGTAATTTCTATGATTAGTAATGTATGCTTCTAATGTACAGATCATAATGGGCATCAAAATATTTTAACTCTTTCATATGTGTATGGCCTAACATAAGAATTCATCTATCCCACCAAAAAAAAAAAAAATTATGAGATTCCTAATATTGTCCTTTACCATTTATTCAGCTAAAAAAATTTTGCAGTCCATATAAATACATTAATTTTTTTCAGAAACTTTAAGTTGGTTGTGTAACATTTGTGAAATATTACATAAAAAATATAACATTTTTGTTGTTAGAAGCTGTACCTCAGAAACCAAATTAGGGTGACTTGGCTGAGCAGAGTTTCCTGTGCAGAGTACATGTAGTCAGTAAACTTTAACATGCTTCCCAATCACATTCTCTTTTACAGCACATGAAAATTTAATTGAAAAGCATTTCTACAGAAATTTTAAAATAGAAGAGGTCAGTTTTTAAGAATCTGTCAACTACTATTGCCCTATTTTGCATTTGCTGCAATAATTTTTATGCAAATTTCCTTTCTAAATATAAAACCAATGTATTTGAAGATCATCCTTTTTTTAATTGAATTTTTGTTGCTGATAATAGCATTTTATCAGATCTCATCACAGAAAGAAACTGAAGAATTCTCAGTGTTTTATTGAGCGTTTGCTAGTATTTACTTCACAAATTCCCTTAACCTTCCCTTATATTCTTCTTTATCTCTGAGGCTCAATACCAGCATTTGCACTAACATACTTTCCAAGTAGTGATAACTGCATCACAGTGTAATTTTTCTGCTCAGAGGTAAGCAACCTTTCATTTCTTATTCCATTTCTGTTCTCGCTGTAGGTCAGGAAAAGGAAATTTCCAACCCAGGCTGTTCAGCATTATTCAATGCTGATGTCACTTGTTCAACAATTCTCTATACTAGGGAGACTGTATGTCAACCACAGTTAGCACTTCAAATTTATCAATACCCACTTAAATATCTAAAGATCTTTTTCTCCTTTTCTCTGTATGTATCTCAAACACTAGTCGGGAATAGCAAGAAAGCAAACAGAAGAGAGACATTAGTAAACAAAACTTACATCTTTTGTCTCCTGAGTAGTTCAATAGCCATGGAGGCTATTAGGAATTAGGAATTAGTAGTGTCCAAAGATTTTCATGCTTTATGGAAGTATGAACATGTCCTTCACCTTACCTTTGTCTTGTGAGGTTTGAATACTCCGTAACCAACAGTATGAACAGCAATGGGATCTTCTGTTTCCTTGCAGCTACATGTTGCCTGTGGGCAGTCCTGAAGGTTACTGCATGATTGAAGTGGCTGTGGACAGAAACCCCCCTGTACAGCACAGACTTTCTTTCTCACATCGAGCATCTCAGGTGAGTCTGCAAAACATCAAAAAATACCTATTTGCTTTGAACATTTCATCAGCATTTGCACTAGAGTTATTTTCGAAGGAGAATAGGTATGCTCTTAACTTCTTCTAAAGGAAGAAATGTAATTCCTCTTCAGATATCATTATATGTACTTAGTTTCTTTCTGATAGGTTTTTCACATCCAGCAATCACAACATATCCATTAATTTCTTAGTTTGAATCTGAATTCTATTCCTGCTGCACAAAGTCCATAAAAAGGGCATGGATGCTAGGAGAGTTAAGAAAATGTACATTAGCAGTGTCATTTACCTAAAGCCAAGGGGTTATTAGAAACAATTCAGATACTATTAAGCAGTAATTCTAGCTGTTTTTTAGTAGCAAGCCACATTGTCTAGTGGAGGACAGTTATGAATCATCAGTGATTTAATTTGGTGTCAGTATTTTTGCTAGGACTTGGCTTCTGAATAATATTGTAAAAGTATCTGTCTCCATTTTGAAACTGGTATCAGAGGACTCATTCTGAATGGACAAGTGGCCAGCTTTCACAAATCTTTAATTTTTCAGTTATTCTTTGTCTTCATTTTATTGCCTGTCTTTGTTATGCATTCTCTCATCACAAGATTATCTCTGCATGAAACATTTGAAATATTTTTAGGCAAGAATTTCAACTGTGATTGACAGCTTGCTTTGTAAGTTTGTTCACTAGAAGACAGGCCAGTTTTCTGTAGAGATGCTAATCTTGATGTGCACCTCACTGCATGGTCTGCTGGTTTGTAACAGAATTTCTTCCCTTGTGTGGTATGTAGTATGAATGTCAAATCCTCATGACTATTACACTTTACAGATCTGCTCCTAATCTCCCAGAACCTCTATTTATAAAGTACACAATCAAAGAAAAAAAAAGACATTTCTTATCTCTGAGAGGACTAATGAATATCTTCCCATTTTTTCCCAAGATAATCCTTTTTACCACTCAGGCTCAAATTGAAGAAGGATGTTTTCAAATTAGTATTTGAAAGTTAAACATGAGTATTACATAAGTTATTGATATAACGCTATATTAAGACTTTTATGTTATTAACAAGACTTACAGGAATTCTTTCTTTGTGCCTCCTTAAAATACATTCTGGTTAAGTCAGTTGAATTCAGAACAGGACCTTTATAGAAAGAATGTGTATTAGGGTGGAGTAACATGAGCTTAAACATCAAATACATTATGGTAAAATCCACAGGAGCTAGAAACTGAGCAAAGACTACTGAAGCTGTTCTGTGATACACTGGATCTGCCCCCAAGGCCAGTACTTTCATAAAATAAGCCAAATAATAAAGGAGATTGTGTTGCAAACAGAGTGTTAAAAACACTGTTCCTAATCACAGACACTTTATAATGCAGTCCAATGCTTTGCTTAATTCTTGAAAGAGATTCACAAGCACAGACAAATGTCTGCAAACACTACTTACAAATCTTGCCTATCACTGAGGTGTTTCATAGCTTTGTTTGAAAGGGGATAAAGTCAAGTGATCTGGAATGAATTCAACAAATGCAGAGCCTATGGCTTTGAATTCCTTTGAAATGAAAAATCTGATTTAATTTTATCCATGCTCTAAAAGAAGTAGGTGTTTTTCTTTTTCCCTTCAGAATGAAAGACATTAAGTAGAAGAATATCTGGCAGTATTCACGTTCATTGTATCACAGAATTTCACTTGAAATTGTCAGCAACATAGCTCCAGGACTGATAAAAGCAATACTGGAAACAGCAAAGCAAAAATCATATGGATGTGCGAATTCCAGATAAATCAATGGGATGTTTTCCTCCTGTTTTTACTTCTTTACAGGTGTCTGAATATGATATTGAAGGGCCTCTTCACTATAAGTTACTCCCTCACATGTTTTACATATGCTGTGATATATTTCTGATTCCATTGGTTTATTCTTGCTTGACTTGAATGGGCTAGATGTCACTCTCTTTCTGAACTAATGGTATAATATACAAATAAATGGTATTAAATATATAATTTAAATAAATATATATATAAATATATAAATATATAAATATATAAATATATAAATATATAAATATAAATATTAAATTTATAAAATTTTAAATTAAAATAAAGATAAATTTATAGAATTTATATAAATATAAATATTAAATAAATATATAATAAATATACCATATATAATGGTATAATGTACAAATAAATGTATCACTATGTGATACAACTATATTTTTTTTTTCATTTCCTAAGAATTGGCAGGCACTTAGCAAATGAACTTAGAAATGGTGAAGTCCCATGTCAGAATTCCAGAAAGTCAGGAATTAGCTTAAGGAGTGGAATTCAGTATTAAATGAGTCACAGATCCTTTATATGTGATGATTAAGGGCTTGAATCCTAGGTCAGGCAACAGAGGAATTACCATAGTGAGCACTAATATTATTTGGTCAGACCCTGTGTGAAAAAGTTATGGTTGTTTCTTTGCAACTTTATAAGGATGTTCTAGGCTTTTGAAAATGTCAAAACTTCCCTTTTTTTTCCCCCTTCGGCTTCAGTATAGCAGTCGGTTTTCTATCATTCATTAAAAAAAGTAAAATCTTTTTTCTGTATTCCCCTTATCTTGGGGTCCCTTAGGTTGCAGGTCCTAAAGGAAATGTCTTCAAGTCAACAGCTTCTCCTGTGTTCCTGCACCAAACTTCAGTCATGAATGTACAACTCCTCATATAGGATGAGGGCATCTATGCAAAAAATTTACCATATTCGCTGTGGTTAAGGCTGGGAATTCCAATTTGTGTTTTATGGGATGTATGTTGTCTTATATATTTGAAAATATGAAAACACATCAAACCACCCTTTTTGTAAGGATTACTTAGGAAAAAAAAAAAAAGGAATAATGTTTTTTGAAATAATCACTTCAGAAAGTGTCAGAGTTTTTGGCCATCTTCAAGTAATGATTATTTCCTTTACCAGTATCTATTGTTCTTTCATTGTTTACAATAACATCACAAATCACATTTTTTCTGATGAGTCTCTTGTTTCTGCAGATCACCTTTGGATCAATTTTCCTTGGAAAGGTTCCTGCTCATGAGGAGGTTCATCAATGTGCTGGCCAGATATATGGCTATAAAGGATGCATTAGGGATTTTCAAGTTAATCACAAAGAGTTGTTCATCATAGATGAGGCTCTTGCAGGAAGGAATGTTGAGAACTGCAATGTTCCAATATGTGATTATCATCCATGTCACAATGGTGGGACCTGCACTAGGTAAGAGGTATTTCTTTACCCATTTCATCATTCATTCTTGATGAAAAATTACTATAATTTTTTTCTGTAATGAAATAATCGCCAATCTTTTGTCCTGATAATTTCAAATAGAAAATGTGACATCTTCATGCCAGCCAGAGAGATGTTACACTTTATCTGCTTGCCTGAAAAGTGATATAAAATATGACATTGTCCACACAGGATATATATATTTTGTTGAAGCCAGAATTCCTTTGCAACCAACCAGATCAGTCCGGCTACAAGACGAAATATGAATTTTGTATAGACAGCTTGGACAGAAGGCAGATAAGATGTCATTCTTTTGCCTAACAACTCCATATCTTGCTCAGTTGTGTACCCTCACACATCTTCATGGTGTGTTCCTGGGTGCAAGCAAATGTTCACCATCATGCTATGAAAACACTAACAAGTGACTTTCTTGTTCACCTTCAGCATATGTGAAAAGGTATTGTCAAAAAACCTTTGAAAGTTAAGGTGCATCACGCTGAAAAAGGAAATGGAGTCTGAAAGAGACATGGGTTAAAAGAACAGAGGATGATGGTTCAGTTGAGTGATGGTTCAGTAGGAGCACGGTAATTTTTTAAGCCACAGCAACTTGATCGTTACCTAAGGAACTCATCATTTAGAAACACATTTCTGTTTAGAAATAATAGAATTTGTAAAGCAGCTGCCAAATTTAAAAAAAAAATACTTCAAGGCAAATGCTGAACAGAACAGTCTAACGTTCTTTTGATGTTCTGAGCCACTGTGTGTTTCTTAGATTGAGGAGACCTTGAACAAATTTTTGAGGGACTTCTCTGCCTCTCTTGATTGATATGAACACACAAAGAACACCAAACAGGCCTTTGATCTCTAAGTCTTGTTTGACTAGAGCACAAATGAAAGCAAAGCATTTTTATGAAAACACATAATTTGTCTACCAGTCTGGTGAAACTGTGTGTACTTTGGAGTAATGAAACTGTTTTTTCTCTGTTGGTCTTTACTGTGTCTCTGCCATTATACTGCTTGGCCTGTCAGCTGCCATTATGGAAAACTGTTTCATTTGAATTGGTGTCCTGAATAATTCATGAGGATTGGATTTGTTTCCTGCCTTTCTGCTCTCCAGCTGCTGGCCTGGGCTCTTTTCAGAAATGCTTTTGTTTTGAAATAGGTCACTTCTCCTCTGCCCAGAGGCGTCATGGAAGACTGGGCATGTGCAAACCAGGGATAAGTGGCTGTGCAGCAGCATGGTTTTCATGATTTTCTACAACAGCCAACTGATTTTCAGGGATCATCTCCTCCAAATCTAAGAATGATTCATTCTAATAAGCAGGAAATCAACTGTCAGCAAGCTTGAATAGATTAATAAGATGCTTCTGACAAAACTCAAACATTAAAAGGAAGTATACAAGAGACAGAAGCATGGCCAGGTGATCTGGGCAGAGTACTGAGAAAAAAATCCAGCTCCACAGATATGGAACAAGCCAAAGCCCATCTGGAGATTAATCTGGCAGGGATATGCAGGGCAAAACCAAAAGCTTCTACAAGGATATCAGCAGCAAAAGGAAGACCCAGGAAAATGTAGGCTTGCTGCTGAATGGGGAAAAATTCCGGTGACAAAGGATGCAGGAAAGACTGAAGTGGCTTGTTTGCCTTAGTCTTTATGGATAACTGGGCTCCAGGAATCCTATTCCTCTCCTGTAGGAGAAAGTCTGAAGAAAGGAAGATTTACACTTAGTGGATGAGAAGCAGATTAGGGAGCTTTTAATTCAACTGGACATATATCCATGGGACCTGATGGGATTCGCCTGTGAGTGATTAGGGAACTATCTCATGTCATAGCAAAATTTTTGCCAGGTGTTTCAATTACATTGCTTAATGGCAAAAAGAGAAAAAGTATCTTTTTAATTGCATTTTATTCTTCAGGTGCTTGGCAACTAGTTAGTGGGTTTTCTCCTATAAGACCATGAAGTATTACGTAGCAAATATCTCTGCTATGTTTTTTAAGACTGGAGTTTATCAACACATATTGCTGAGTATAGACAGGTGTGTTTTTTAAGAGACATTTTTTACAGCTGTTCATAACACAAATTTACTTGCCTTTTCTCTTCATTAGAGTAAAAAATAATACTGTAGCGTTCAGCCTGTTAATTACAGCGATTAGGCAAAAGAAATTTATTTGAAAGGAAAAGAAATTCTTTGTTATTTTAGTAGAAGAAGACAGGGACTAGAATGTACCTAGTTTTCAAACACAAAACTTCAGGGTGCAGCTGACCCTGTGTTCTGGTCATTGGTTATACCAGGTGCTCCCCTGGTGTTTGCCAGGGCAGGACTTCACACCAGGCGGGGCATCAGGACAGACCCAGCCCTTGGGCACTGGGATACCCCTGGGTATAGCGACATGCTGAGGCAGGACTGGGACAACAGTCCACTGGTAGGGGATCAGGATCAACCTCAGAAAGGGGAACAAGGGCCACACACAGCCCTAAATTGTCTAGGCAGGGCAATGGTGACAGAAAAACAGAGCTTCATGTGTAATGGTGACTTGGGAAGGCAGACAACGTAACTCCAAGTGTGCCCCACTCCCTCTTTCTTACCCCCTGTTTGGAACGCTGAGGACAATGCCATATGGTCTGGGATATCCCTTGGGTCAGCTGGGGTCAGCTATCCTGGCTGTGTCTCCTTCCAACTCCTTGTGCTGCCCCAGCCTCCTCACTGCTGTGGTGGGTGAGGAGCACAAAGGCCTTGACTCTGTTGTCAGCCTTGACTGTGTTATCAACCCAGTGTTCAGCACACACACAAAACACAGCCCCACACCAGCCAGCTACTGTGCACAATAATGAATGCTTGAGTAGAAATCTAAATTTTTAATTCTTTACTTAGTCATTATGTATTAGATTAAAAATCAAAACAGTCTAACTATGTAAATGCTCTACTCCTTTAAAAAGAACTTTTTCAAGTTCCCGAGCTCTTTTACAGCACTTTAAATTTATGCTAACGGAGAATTCCAGAGACTGGTTAATTTCAGAGGGGGAAAAATGTCAACTATTCTGCAAATTTAAGGGTCTGATGCCACATAGTTATATGGAATTCAAAGCTCATTGGATTTGGATGTGTTTGAAATGGGCATGGAAAGATTAACCTAGGAAGCTCTTAATATTCTGTGTGGCCCCCTGATCATATGAGCCAGATGTTGCAAACCAAGCTTAGTGTTAATTAAGAAGACACATCTGTGTGTGGGAAATAAACTCACAAAATTACCTCACCAATGATTTGACAATTATGTCAGCCACTACACTAGTAGCAGTTGATTAATGCATTTGTTTTAAATTGTATAAAGACTCAAAAAATGTAAACATACACAAGCTTAGCTTTTATAGTGTAGAGTACAATCTCAAAGTTAATTGCTCCCACAAACAATCATGTTTGGAGTGTCTTAAACTATTCTCATAGTGATTATTCTTACTGTTGTTATTCCCCATGTATTGATGCAGCAGATGGGTCCATTAATGTTAATCAATTAACCAAGACTGAAAAATCAAACTCAATTAGCAATAAATTTCAATAGAGAGACAGTTATCTTCAGATTTTGACTGCCATATATGCCGTAATCAACAAAAATATACAAGGAATTGAAATTTTCCATTTTCATCTCCTGACAATGGAAGAGACACCTTCCTAGACATTGTAAATTTCATTGGAATAGTACCTTTTTAGGTATAAATAGAAAAATACATATTTTAAAACATACTTCAGATGTTGTCTGTTTTCTGCATTCTGGGAAATCATACAATTCCTCTTAAGCCTTTAAGAACAGATCACTAATGAAAATTTCCATCCAAACTATTTTCTAAAGTTCATCTGATAACATTTTTAATGTCTTTTAGGAAAAAAATAGAGCATGAGTTCAAGGTTAGCTTAGCTTGTAAGTACAAGATAATTTTATGGTTGAACTTGGTTAAGTGATAGACTATCTTATGATGTAGATGCTGAAGAGACTAGATAAAGGGAATTAAGAAATTTTGTGGTGTCATTTTAGTATATATCCTGGATATTAATTAAACAGTAGAAAGAGTAATTATGAATGCGAATTTTTAGGAGAAAAAAGAAAAGGCTTAAACTGCAGACCTTGGAGACACTAAAATTATCTTTTTGACATTTTTTACATCTCATTTTTCATTTCAAAGGCTAGTCCTGGTGATCCTTTCCCAGCCATCACCCAAAAATTCATTTATTCTTGCTTGTGCCCATAAGCCAAAACTGTGTGTTATGGCAGGTCTCAGCTGAAGGTATTAATCTAAAGATAGGCTTGTATGCCTTCATTAATTCTTTTCTCACATTTCTAGCACAGAGCTGCAGTCTGCTTCCAGCTTGAAAAATATGGTTTGTGTTTTTCTTGACCTAAAGATAGAATTGTCACCCTAGAATACACAAGTGACCATTTTTAAACTAAGGAACTCTGAAGCATTCCTCCAAAACTAGCAAGAGTATTGCAGGCCAAATTTTTAGAATTGCTCATGGATTTTCTCTCGCTGCTTTAGGTGTTTTTTGGGTAAGAAAGGTAACAGCTAGTCAGAAATAACAGAATTGACCATATAGCAAGAAACTTTTTATAGATGTGTTTTGTAGAGTAAGAGACTCAGGCCAACGTATTGTCTAGAACATCAGGTTTTTTGGGTTTTTTTAACAGATCTAAATCCTAGTTCACATCCATATTAAGTTCAGAAGTAGCACTTTAAGATCCACCGTATTCAGGTTTTGTAGAAAGATAAACCAAAGGGACTGAATTTAATCTTAGCTGATTTTCAAAACAAAATTTCCAGATGAAGGTTGTTTATTTTCACAACTTTTCAGAACTTACAACAAACACACTTTTGCAGTGCTGATCTGTATGAAGATAACCTGCTCTATTTTAAAGGGGCTTTTTTTAGGCAGATCTATCAATAGACTCACATTTTACAACTCCAGAAACTGATGTTGTAGTGATGATGATGATGATGATGATGATGATGATGATGATGATGATGATGATTGATGATGATGGTGATGATTCATGCTTACACACACCATTATTTAGGAAGACTAGTTTGGAGACTTGATTTTTTGGGGTCATGCTCTTTTAATGAGATTAGACATTATAGTGGGAATTTGGTCCTTATGAAAGAGATTCACATTTGGAAATCTATTGCTTTTTCTATTATGTACTTCAGATTTGATTTTGGAGAAGAAAATAATTAAAATTTATTTCCAAGCTGTTTTCTTTTTCTGGAAGAGAAATTGTTCATCCTTTTAGGTTTCTCATGGTCTTTGGAAAAATTAATGCCATTCTTACTAAGAAAAAAAAATAAAACTGGTGGAGGCTGAAAGATAATTCCATAATGGCCAAAAATCCTCTCAGATGTGTGTTTGTTGCATCATATTCTCACAAGAAAGTCAAATAAGCAAAGCAAAAAAATTAATTTCCAGTTTTCCTACCACTAAATATTAACACATACAGAATTCATTTACCTAGGCTGATCTTTCTGGTAGAAGGAATTAATTTGGCTTAAGTCCCAATATTTTTTCTGGATAAAATCTGCATTTCTCCTACATTAGTTTTTCTTAAATAAGAAGAGAAAACTAAAATTTAATGCCTTCTAGCCCTTGAAGATTAGAAAGGAAATTGTTCAAATCTAGTTTTGTTAGGATATCTGTTTAAAGACTGAATTAATTGAACAAGGAGTTTCTCACTCTTGGCATCAGAAATAGATTCCCATTTGATCATATTTAATTTCTTGGTCATTTTATTCCCCAGATTATAGTAGTATGGAGGAAATATTTGACAAAGAAATCAAAGCCATGGTCCATTAAGCTGTCACCATTAAGTGATGATGTTTTGGATTTTAAAGAAAACATCTGTAAGTTTTTTGGGAATTTTATGATGGTAATGTACAGGGACGTAGCAAAATATCAAATCATAAATTTTGTTAGATATACTAGTATTGAACTGTTATTCTTTTCAAATAAGCATTTTTAAAATATGGAACTTCATTACTAATGATTAAAATGAGGTACTCTCTTAATTTGTTTGCTTCAGAACATAATTTTATATTAGAAATATTGTTGTAATAACAAATTCTGGCAATTGAAAAATAATCAAAACAAGCAAGTTAGAAAAAGTGATATTCAAACCATAAAGCATTCTGCTTCTAATTTAGGCAGTATTGTGGTGATTCTATTAAAAATGTTTGTGGGAAAATCAATTTTTTTGTTCTCAGATCCACAGATTTAGTATCCGATTAGTGTGAAAAGTGGCACACTGAAAATAGTGCATGTAAGAAACTCAAGAATCCAAAATAAATAGGGCTTCAAATTCCTGACTCTTTAGATAATGTGCAAGCCGTGCACAAAATTTTTTTACACATCATGCTATATATCATCTCTATTGAATTTTACTTAAATCAAAGAAGCTACCATTGCTAAAATTTTATTGGGGGTACTGAAATACCAGTAAATGCCATTATTATACCAGTCATCTTGGAATGTTTTGACTGAATGCCTAGAAATTGTATGTAGCATTATTTCTGCAAATTACAGCACAGCCAAATCAGAGTTTCTGATAGCTTTAATTCCAGAAGGAGTATCTAGTTTGAAGCTTTAAAATACAACATAGCAGCAAAATTAATTGAATACTTTTTCCAAGGCAAGTGAGATGTTTGGGCATAAATAAAAATACTCAAAACACTATTCATACAAATTTCTCCAACTGGAGAAGTAGTGTGCAGATTCTTAGCAAGAATTTCATTTCAGTGTGAATCCTGACAAATAGAGCTCAGACTGCTCTAAGGTGTATCATGCAGCATATGCATGAAAAATTACTGGTGTGTCATATTTATTGTACTAATGGTTTTTCAAAGTTCCACCTAGATAATCCTTTCAGTGTAAGTTTCTCTGAGTTTATAGATTTCTACACTTCAAGTACTGAAAATTACATAACAGAGACCCACTAGTGTGGTTGATGGCGGCTGAATGGGTTAGAACTTCATTGTTCTGAAACCTTGTTTGGGAGCTTATCATTCAAACCTTATCAGAGGTCACAGAGAACGGGTTTTGATTATGCTTTAGAGAAACTTTCTTTGCCTTTGGTATCTTGTTAGCTTTGAGGAACATGCTTAGTATTCAAACAGAATTTGAGAAGTCTAGATATGAAGTATCCTTTTGATATAGAAGGTTATCATGACACCAGATTTGATTTTGTACTTTATTTCTTTCTTAGAAAACACTTATTTAAGTTTGCCTTTTAGAAATATAAAAAATGGGACTTTTTTTGTTAGTTTGTTTTTTTTGTGGTTTTTTACAGGAAACCTTTTTTTTTTGGATTTAATAAAACTAGACAACTTTGTGATCATCTGAAAAGATAAATATAAATAGTGGTACCAAGATAGTCATGAGAATTTATGCTCCATGTGTATGCATAAAATGAATTTAGATTAGGTGTTTTTAAGCAGGAAAACCTAGCTAAAATACAGCTTTTAGGAAGCACAAAGACAGAAATAGAAGAGAGATTCTGCCAAAAGATCTGTAAGTGTCCAGCTGACTCTTCAAAGGCATAGATAACCTCACTAGTATGTCACTTTTTTCTCACTGCCTGTTGGAATGGGCCAAAACCTGAGGTGCTTATCCAGCCTGCCTCACAACTGGCTCAAATTATATCAGATTGTATATTTGTCTCGCATGCTGTGAAGAAGGGACCCTTTTCTTTTTTTTTTTTACTAGGGAAGACCTATTGAAGTTGTGTATTACTCTGAAGTGAAGGGGAACATAGAAGACCAATATGTTATTTTATTCTCAAAGCATCCAGAGATTTAAGAATTACCTGGTGTCCTGCTAGAAAATTAGTACATCCCTCTTCAGGAAAGACTGTCTTGGATAAAAAATATGTATGAAACAACCACTTTTGAAAACTGGTTTTCTGAAATCTGTATCTTTGGAAATATGAAGGTAAAAGAACCCTAGAACCACAAAAATCCTTTTGTCCTTTAGTCCTTTACCAGGACCTCCCCCAGGTTACTTCACAGTAGAAGAGGTCAGAACAAGACCTGGATCACTAGTTTCCTCCATAATTAGTGGAGACATCTAGCATTGTTGTAGACTAGTTGTGGAACAATATGAATCACTACACCACTGCACCTTGAAAGCTGATTTCATTACCATGATGATAAAATGAGATATATTTCATATATATGATGTCACAGTCATATGAGTTTTTGGACATCCTACTCATGTCCGTACCTAGAACACTTCAATATACGTTAACAGATAGAGTACTTTAATAGATCCTTTACTTTGCTGTGTACCTAAAAGAACACACATGTGCTAGCAGGCTTTGACATTCATGAATATGTTGCAGTAGAATTGAGACCAGGTTCTAAAAAATTCCAGTGGGAGTGAGCACCTCAGGAATCCCCCAAGGAGAAAATCCCAGATGGAAACCAGTTGCTCAGAGGCGGAAGTTTTGTTTTAAAGAGTTATTGAAACTCCATTCATAAGGGCTCCACTGGCAAGCTGGCCCAGTCCAATGGCTGGGGTGTGACAGTGAGCCATCCATCTCTCTGGAGACACAGAAGGCACCTTCTTTACTGATCTGGTAGTGGGTCTCTGCACTGCTCAGATCAAAACTGGTGCCCCATGACCTTCAGAGCGTCTGGCCAAGTACAGCCAGCTACTGGGAATTGAGGAGGAGCTCAGCAGTAAGGCTGGCTTTGCTGGCAGGAACATTCAGGAACCCTCATGTGCACTAAGCGTGGATGAGTCACCCCAGTTCTGCTTCAGCACTCATCTTTGACTTAGATCACAATTATCACTGATCAATCACTCTATTCACATTAGAGTTCTCTTGCTACATTCCCCAGCAAATTTTCTCAGGATTGCAGAGGGATGTGTAAGCCTTCAATTTCAGAAGCTCTGGTCATGACATCACTTTTCTGTTTCCAAAGAGCCTTTGAAGCTACTCATAGAATGTGAAGTTTCATTATTGAGTCACCATGTCAGGAGCTTTGCTGTAATCATGAGGAGTTTGTGAAGTGTGAGATAAGTATCTGTGTGAAAGCATGGATACAAACACTTGTGGATACATATGCACTCAAATAAATTATATGCTGACTATAGCTGTTCTAAGTATTGTTACTTTCTCCAAAATCATCCTGTCTTCATTATACTTTTGGGTTTTACAGTATATTGTTTGTGAGGGTGCTAAGGGCGATTTTTAAAATTTCATATCTCACCCCAATTGCAAAGATGAGGACACTGAGAAAATAGGTAAAATCTCAAAATGACATATGAACTGGGGTCCATTGGGAGTGAATTCTATCAGTGAAACATAAATGAACAGCATTTGTTCAAGATGCATGAGTGCTGTCCTGTAAATAAAATACTTTTTTTCTATATTTCTCTGTGACAGTCTTAGCAATTAGAATCATAGAATAATTAAGGTTGGAAAAGGCCTCCAAGATCACCTAGTCTAATCTTTGACCGATCTCTACCTTGTCAACTAGATCATAGAACTAAGTGCCATCCTCAGTCATTTCCTGAACAGTGATAGGGGTGGTGACTCTACCACTTCCCTGGGCTGTCTATTCCAGTGCTTAACCACCCTTTCAGTGAAGAAATTCTTCTTGATGACCAACTTGAACCTCTCCTGACATAGCTTAAGGCCATCTCCTCTTGTCCTGTCACTTGTTACCTGCAAGATGAGCCCAACCCTCACCTGACTTTTCTTATGGCTTACTCTCCAGACCAATACTTCACCAGCTTGGTTGTCCTTCTCTGGACACAGTCCAGCACCTCAATGTCCTTCTTGTCTTGAGGGAGGGGCCCAGAACTGGATGCAGCACTCAAGCTGCAACCTCACCAGTGCCAAGTACATGGGGACAATCACTGTCCTGGTCCTGCTGGCTACCTAGGCACACTGTTAGCTCCTATTCACAACTTTAATTTAATTTTTTTTCTTCTGGATTATTCATCCATGCCTGGAAAAGACAAAGGAAAATACACAGAAATAGGCTAGAGAATGGTATATCATCAATAACAGAGATGTTCAATCTAAACAAATTCTTCACAGCAAGGGGGTTTGAGTTACAAATGGTTAGCATTTTGAGCACAAGTCTTAAAACAAAACATGAAGACTACTATCTGTAGCCTGGATAATATCCAATAATTATTCCTTTTTTGCCGTAGAACATAATATGTTAGTATAGCGTGGTTGTATTTCAGCTGTCAGATTTGCCCAATAATTCATTCATTTTTCCATTCTGTAAACCATTTCCAGAAATAGTGCATTATATTTCTAGGTTGGAACCTAAGCATGATAGTTCATTAACCCAGATTTAAACACTTTCCTGGATACCTTCAGGGACTAATTATGGACATTTTACCTTACCAAAATATTCAGAGGTTGATTTAAATCCCAAAATTCATGCTAAGCTCATTTTCATCATGTTATCATTTTGTGCAAGCCAGATTTTTTTTTTCTTTGCACTCATTAGTATTCAGGATATTGTTACATGGATCAGAGTCACTACCTGGAAAAAAATACTGATGTAGTGGAGAGAACAAACTGTTTAGAAAAACCTGGGGTAAATTGAACTGAAAATCATTTGCAGTTAAGAACCATTAACAAATAAATTGTGTATTGTAAAGGTGATTACCTTTTTTAAACTCTTTTTAGCTTTTCCTCAAGTAGATTTCATGGAGAAATTAAAGTGAAAATTTGCCAAATAGTTGGAATCTCCCATTGTGCTCCTTCAGGCACACAGTCCATAAGGTGGTTTTACTCCAAATTTTATGATACATTTAAAGCTGTTAATTTCATTAATTCCTTTTTCCTCCCAGGTCATGCCTAATATGACAGTATTCTCCTATTAACCAAAAAATGATATTAAAAAACAACAACGACAAATCCTCCCTGATGATTAATACCAAACCTGTAAATTAGGCAGAAGGTCTAAATGCCACCACTCCCCAAGGCTGGAGAGTACACAGAAAAAGAGTTACAAACCATTTCCTTTTCCTGATGCTTTCTCTAGGTTTCTGATTCAGTCAGTACAATTCTTATACTCTCATCTTCCCCGGAGTGAAATTTGCCTATTTAAGATTCACTTAAACTGTGGAAGCACAGTTGAATTGGGACACAGGACACAGTAAACAGCTTGTTGCTTTGCCACTGTTTCAGGGATGATAGAGCAAGAATGCAATGTATAAACATGCAGTAAGTTAAAAGTAGCCACTCATATTTAAAGTCCTGCTGCGGTTTTTGAGTATCCTTACTATTTCCCTGCTTTAAAGAACAATGAGGAAGACAAAGTGTTTCACAGATACCTATTTAATTGTTAGGCAGTAAAATTCTTGGAATGGACAAACATTTTTAACATTGAAATGTAACCTTAGTATGTATGCTGAAACTGCAATGAAAAAGACAAAACAATCAGGAGTTTATTTTATCAGCTTTACAAGTGTTGAGACTCAGCATTCAGATTTATATAATGGTAGTTATGCCAGCTCAAAATTCAAGGCTGAATTCTAACATCGGTTTTCAGCTTCAGCAAGTGCTCTCTGGGTCCTGCTGTGTTTCACTTAATAGCAAGGACGAGTGAATTCCATCTGTAGGAGAGCATGCTTTACATAGAAGCTACTGCAAGGCAGGAGTCAATACTGAGATGGAGCAGGATTCAATATCTGGACACTTTTTATTTATGGACAGCTGCTTGTTTGTGTTCAACCAGGTTTTTAAAGCGAGGGTGATGATTTAAGAGCAGATGTAGAGTTATAATATTTAGTTTTAAAGTGAAAGCATGTTTGTTCTGTACTTTGATGGTAAAATGCTGTGATTTAATATGAACAAGATGACATTTGTGGTTAGGAACTAATATTGCTAGGTGCAGAATATGTAAACAATGGTAATTGAAATGAACAGATTTTTTTTTATCTGCCTACTAAGATTGTTAAACCTCTGTTTGGATCAATTTTTTTATGGGTAAATATATGACTGGTAGCAAAACCAGTTGGGTATTATTATATCTTTATAATATGTCTATAGGAGAAAATATATTTATAAGGTGTATTCATAGATATTGGTATACATGCATATATATTGATTTTGTTTATCAGTATGTTTTTACCCATATTTTTGGGTGGGCTTTTTTATTGTGACTTGGGCAGTTCCTAATTCTTGGATGTTTAAATTGACAAGCATTTTCTGTAAGCTAGCCTTGATAATGTGTGTTTTTAGTAACTTGGGCAATATACAAGTATTTCTCGTATCCTTGACACTGATTGCATATGTATTCTATCAAGTTACACTGCAAAGCCAGGTACACATGCAATTAGCTTTCCCTAGACCAGAACACTGAAACCTGAGCCACAAAGCCAAAAAACAGAGCATCCCAGGGCCACTCACCACAGAATGATCCAATTTACAAAAATAAAATTGAAGATAAAATGAAAAACGTTGGTTTTGTGTCAAATCTCATCTTTAGGCTCTGGAGACATTTGATTAGACAAATATACACTGTCCAAGAGATTGTGTGTGCAAAATAACACTTTTCTCAAAAAAAGAAAGCAAAACAAAATTTAAAAAAAAATCAACAAACAAAATCCTAAGTAAATGGGTGCTTCAGAAACTCGTTTTCTTTGCCAGGAAAATCCTGCAATCCTTGGCTTTGAAAAATCCTTATTATCCACATTTTGTTCTGCTGCCTCTTGAGTAAAACACTGCTCTGTGTCTCTGGGCTGGTTTTAGGCTTTCTCCAGGCTGTGAGAGAGAAGAGCTGTGGGCTGCTGCCACCTACAGCTGGCTCCCCTCTGGAGAAATGGACCTGGCATTAAAACCCCTCTGGACAAAAAGCAGTAGATCACAGAAGTGAGCAGAGCTGCAGAGCTGGTAGTAATTGGGTTTTGCCAGCTCTTTATGACATTTAAATAAAACTAGGGGTACAGAGAAAGTAAATCCCCCAGTAGCATATTCAAGCAATTTGCTTCTCATAAAAGCATCTTCCTACTGGCACTAGCTTGCAGAAGTAAATTTCATAGAGAGGAGGAAAAACCTCAGCTTCTGACAAACCTTGTGTCAGTTAACATTTGAAACGCTCTGAGATTTACCAGAAAGAAAAAAAAAAAAGAAAAGAGAAGGATTGTACTCTCTTGGGGTATATTTGTCGCTGTGTTTTGTGTGCTGCAAATATTTTAAGATGCTTAGAATGTTGTCCCCTATAACTTCTGTCTCTCCTCCCCTTGCATTTATATGTCTCTGGCTGTTAAAAACAAAAACAAAACAAAAAATCACACTCTAGATTAAGACCTCAGGAGAGCAGGAATAATTATGCCCAGCAGTGGTGTGCCATTTTCTGTGACTGCTCCAACACTTTTTATTCTGAGCTTTATTGCAGTATTTTTTTTCAATAACGAAAATATAGGGTTTCTTCCATCTAAACATTATTCTGTTCTGCTTAACCTAGTAAATATTGGCATGACAAACTCTGTGTGCATGGGAAGGATGGGAAATTGTTGTTTGTTTCCATTGAAGTATACCCTCTTTTTTCACTACTACTGTGGTATTGTGAGGGGTTTTTCCCTGTGCTCTCCTGATTTCATTTCACTTTCTATGCAACAATGCAGAAGAGTGCTCTATGTGGACCGATCAGGCTACTTCATTCCCATAAAGGATTTCTTATGCAAATAGTCCCAGTGAGATATAGCAAATTATGTACTTTAGGAGAAATGCTGTGTTCATGGAAGTATTCTTTCATAGTGAGGTGTGTAAGCACATAGGCAAGAGCCTGCACAGCACTGCTACTTTATTTTCATTTGCAGTGCAGAAAACAGACTTTTTTATCTTGTATTTATAATATTGAAATTAAGCTTGAGACCTGGTTTTCATTTTTGAAAGCAGAATGGGCATAAGAATAAACTGCAGGAACACATTAGGTTATTAAAAAAATAAAATCAACATACTCCAGCCATGCTTCATCCTCCAGCCTGCTTTTTTGTTTGAGTCAACTTATGCCTGCAATCAACATTTCTTGAGAAAACTTACCTTTCTTTTAACAGGAATTATGCACTGATATCTGATTCACAGAGGCTGGTAGTCTTTTAGGTAGCATCTCCAATTAGCATTCTTGACAGAGGATGTTAAAACCATATTCCTCTCCATCTAAATACTCTATTGGTTAATAATTAGTAATTGTACAATTCTGTGTTTACATATAAAGGAGTTTAATCTTCTGATGCAGGACTGGGATGTAACATTGCCAGTGGAAAATGTAGAAAAATGGAATTTTGTTCTGGTTTTACATCTGAGATTATACCGTTTAAGAGTACTGAGATTTCCTCGCCATATGCGGAGTTACTCTGATTTATACTACTGAAATGAAAATCTAACCAAGCCCCACAGCTGCATACATTCAACAATTTTTGTTCACCCAGAATAACTTCGGATTTTATTGATCTGCGTTATAGAACTGAACAGAAAACAACTGGAGGAAAATCTGAAAAACAGTGCCTCAACTAGAACCTGGCAAAAGTTCTTAAGGTGAAATTAAGTTCTTAATTTCATTGCCATACTGGGCTTGATCATCCTCAGAAATCAACGAAGGACCTGCAGTCAGAATCATGCATAAAAATGTCTTGAACTTTTAAAGTGGTTTCTGTGGATAGAGGGTAAAGAGTTGGGGTAGAGGGGGATACCATCAAAACCACTGCAGTCCTGTTGATTAAAAATTTGTCCAACTTTAATTATTCCTGTCAGAGAAGTATAGCCAGATAGAAGGTGAGAGACAGGGTGGTACAACAAGAGAAGGAAAACAGAGCAATAAAGTACGATTTGACTGCTAGATTAATTCTCTGTGGGACAGAAATTGCTGTGGTGTCACTAGCTCGCAGCTACTGTGTGTCATACCAGTGGATGTCAACAGAGTGAAACCAGGAAAAAGAGAAATCCACTTGCCTCCCACTTCTGGAACAAAGAAAAGGGCAAAACCTGTTCTACCTCTAGTGATGGCAGTCACAGTTAAATGTTTGTGTTGCTGAGAAGTCTGAGAATTCATCCTTTGGACAAAAAATAAGTCTTTTCACCATGAGATGACATTGCAACCCTTACTACAGAATGGCTAAGGGATCCATGCAGGGATGAATCACCAAGAATAACAGCAGGGATAGGCTGTAAGCTGTAAACTCATATCAAGCCATTTCTGTCACATTTGTCTTTCAGTAGTTTAGGCATTAACATGTATTTAATGTAGCTGAAGTACAAGGCTTTGATGTGTTCCTTAGAGCACACTGTTAGCTGAATACCAGCTCATGATTAAGAAATCCAGCATTTTTCTGCTCCAGCTTAAAATGGCTTCTGAATAAGTGCAGTGCAAAGAGGGCAATTGCAAATAAACCTTCTCAGGTCTTCCTGTTTAAGAATAAACACATAGAGGACTATAAAATTGGCCTGTTTTCCCTATCTGACTTAATAATTTAATAATGATGATTTAATCAATATTATGTCCCACAGCCACATCAATATGTACAAGAATCCAGCACCTCAAGGATATGTTACAGAGAGGAGACTTACTTGATTCAATTATTTATAATGATAGTGTGTCAATAATCCTGATCTTTTTCATGAATTATTAACATTTTCCCTCCTCACTATCTTCCTGCTTTCTGGAAGGAGTTAATTATTCCAAAGCTTTCAGCTATTACAGTGATCTTTAGCACAGAGAGTTGATATAATGATAGCAGTCCTGAAGTGTTACAACACTCTTCCTAGAACAATTTTCCAATTAAAGCATTTAACTATAGGAAGCTAATTTCCTTCCCACTCTGCTTACTTGGGTGAAGGAATATATATAAACAAATTAAATAGTTTTGTTTGGCTCTGTTTTATCCTACAGAAGTGACAGTGAGGGTTTTTTCTTTCATCTGTGAACATTTTACCTTTTCCTACTAGCAGTCACCATAGCTACTGGCAAATAGCATTATGTTTGCCCGATTCTCTCTGGTTTGCCTACAGTTCTTTTTCAAGAAAACAAAAATCATGTGGCTTGATTGTTTTCAGAGAACAGAAATCTTATGTGATAACCAATTAGTTCTGTCTGAAAAGTCAGAGTCTCTGAAAAAGGGAGGGCTCTCCTTTATTCTACAGAGAACATCACTGTGAACCTTTGCATCTGGTTTTAGACACCTGAATGCTTCAAAGATTTTCTCCCATTAATGCTTTCATCTGTGTTTGACTCAGCTGGAAACAAATTTTCCATAGTACAATATTAATAATTATTTGGATGTCAACATTTGCATTTTTCTCTGTCTCCACCTATTTTCTCAATTTAGACAAACTTTAAGTTATCTTAGACAGTAATTCAGATTGCTTGCTTTCATCAACTTCCTAGCTCCAAGTGGTTTGTAAAATTAGCTGGTGCTTTCATTTTGACTTATGGATTTTCCTAAATGCATAAACACAACAATCTGTGCATGTTCAGAACTATGTAGTATAAGAAGCTAGATGTAGGTTATACTGGCAGTTCTTTTTCTATCTTCAATTTTTCACAAGTATTTTTCACAGAGGAAAGCTGCTTAATTGATGGATAAAAGTATTTATTGAATGATTAATGGTGTATAATTTTTGATTTATTAATGAAGAATGACAATAAGACAAGTGAACTAAGAATTCAGGATCAGTATCAGCAATGTCACTGATAAACCACAATATCAGACACTGCAGGATGCTGATAAACACCTGGAAATTTCCAGTAAACTTTCTATAACTTATTTATACATACACAGGGCATTAACACTCAGTCCCTCACAGGCAGAGTGGATTTTGCAAACACTGAGAAATGTGGGTCCCCCACATGCAGACCCTCCTGTGGAGAGAGATGTGGATGCTGAGCATGTAGTGGCAGGACAAGGGGGAATGGCCTTAGTCCTTAGCAGAGTATGTTTAGATTAGATATTAAGAAAAAATTCTTTACTGTGAGAGTGGTGAGGCCCTGAAACACAGAAGTTGTGGATGTCCCAGCCCTGAAATTCTTCAAGGCCAGGCTGGATGGAGCTCTGAGCAACCTGGGCTAGTGAAAGATCACGGCCCATGGCAGGAGGGTTGGAAATAGAAGTTCTTTAAGATCCAGCCCAGGTTCTTTAAGGTTCAACCTATGATTCTAAATCCTTTTCTGAAAGTACTTTTCTGCCTATTTGCCTGTTGAACATAGGTGAATTATTGTCTTGGTCTAGCTGTGTAACTTTCAGACCACTCAAGCCAAAAAAGAGAATTCCCACCCTTTTTGATGGTGTAGTGAGGGAATCAATGTCTTAGCAGGTCATATGCACCACACAAAACATTGGGAGCAAGGCATCTTGGTAATATTTGATTCAATTTTGAAGTACTGTCTTGCTGATTGGACAACTATTAAAAAAAAAACCAACAAAAAAAGAATTGCACTTAACAATCAATAGAGGAGTGCAAAAATTGTTTATGGGCATTAAAATGAGTATAGACAGGATCAAGTTTTATGAACAAATCCGATCATCAGAGCCCATTGTTTAAAAATAACTTTGAAGGATATTTTAAAAAATAATTCTGTAGCATCACACATAGTGTAACAATGCAATAAACTACCACAAGAAGAACCAGAGAAACATAGTCTGACATACCAAATTATGTATGTATAGCTGCAGAAAGCATGCAGAAAATGATAATTTAACATTTCTAAGACAAACTGTAGCCAAATACACTTGCATAAGCATTATTTGGCTATTTAAGATATCTGTCATATTTGCTTTCCCAATTAGATACACACATAGAGTTCAAAACGAAAGGTGTCACATAAACTTGCCCTTGTCTGGTATAAATTTCCAGTTCTAGATGAACTCATTCAAAGCTCTGACAGATAATGCTGGCAGTGCCTGTTCAAGCTGTCTGTTCCACTTCTGTGTTGGATGAAGGAATATATGCCTGCATCTCATCACCCAGTTTGGCGTTTCAGTGTGAGCCAGGTGGATTTGTGTGAAGGTACTGAGCTGTGAAGAGAAGCCACCGAACCATGGTTACCCATTCTGTACTACAGATTGTCCTGGGAGGTGTTGTCTCCAATAGGGGATGGCACTGACACTGAGGGGCTGAGACTCCTGGCCAGTTTGACTGATTGTTACAATAGAGCACGACACGAATCACAGAGACACAGCTAACTCCAGCCAGGAAAAAGGCGAAAAAGAGAGAACTTTATTTTGATTTTTGTATTATATAGAGTTCTGGGAACGGCTGTGGATTGGAGAAAGAGGTCACCACCTCTCCAACCACAATGGTCAATGAAAAGGTCCATCAAACCTTTCTCCTCCCAGGAGAAGGAATGAAAAATAAAAAGACAGTTAGAAAAACATCTGCGTGTTTACAGAAAAACCTTGTGAGAAACTTTATCGCAAAAATTAAAACATCAGAAGGCTGAAAATCAGGGCAACAACTGATAACAAAGTACACGAAAGCCAGAGATTAGAGAAGTAGGACAGTAATTTACCTTCCCTTGTAGTTGGGGTTTTTTGCTAGATTTAGCGGAGTTTTTCATTAGGGTTTCTTTTATTATGATTTTTGGTTTAGCTGTAGCACATCCCATAAAGTGCCTTCGGTTCTTTTAACTTTTCCAATGCAATTTGTGCTTTCTGACACATTTGCAGCAAAAAGGTATTGACTGCTAATATTTGCAGTCAGTGAAACTCACAAATGTACCTCTGTCTTTCCTGAGATAGGGCAGTGTCACTCTTCTCTTGAGGCAGTTGGTATAACCAAGGGTTTAACCTTCTGGTGATGCATCACATTTCGTTCTTCTTTCAGACTTCAATTAAGACAATTCAGCATTGCATTTTAGAGCTGAGGTTTTGTGTCTGCTAAGAAATATTGCATCTGCCTTGCTGGTTTTCCTCCTTTCTGACAATTATTATTTTAATTATTTTCATGTAAAATGTGAAGAAGGGTATCATATGAGTATGGTCTGGTATTGTTTCATATAATGTGAAAGATGGAGAGTAGCAGATATGAAATTAAATGCTGTTCTAATCTACATGTCTGTGGTGTTCCACTCCTGAGAGGAAGGGAGCACTCAAGATTTGTGAATGCCCATGATTGAAAAGGAACAACAAATGCCAGAGGGCCAAAAAAAGAAAACTTAGAAAGTTTTATTAGTAAAATATACATGTCATGGAAATTGGAAAAAGTTAGTCCCTTATCTTCTAACAGTAATAGAAATAAAAGAATTTTTTAAAAAGAGGGAAGACTGAGACAGAGTAAAGGATATCACTGGTCCTGGGTCCAGCATCAATCTGGCCAACAAGGTCCAGGGGGTCCAGGGGGTGCCACCAGGGCTTTTTATAGATAAGTTTTCCCCACCCTAAGGCTACATCTCTCACATTCCATGCAACTGAGTTGTCATGCATACATTGTTCTACACCTAGCAGGAATGCTATTCACTAGACCAGGTTGCTCAGGGGTTGATCCAACCTGGCCTTAAACACTTCCAGGGTATCTGTTGCCTCACTGGACAACCTGTTTTAGTGTATCACCATCCTCTGAGTAAGGAATTTCTTCCTGACATCTAATCTAAACCTGCCCTCTTTCAGTTTAGAACCATTGCCCCTTGTCACTATTTGCCCATATAAAAAGACCCTGTCCCTCCTTTTTATAGGTCCCCTAAATGTACAGGAAGGCCACAGTGAGGTCTCCGCAAAACCTTTTCTTCTTCAGGCTGAACAATGTCAACTCTCTCAGCCTGTCTTCGTGGGGGAAGTATTCTCCTCTGGTCTTCCTTGTGGCCATCTCTGGATCCACTCTAACAGGTCATGTTTTTCTTGTGTTGAGGACCCTAGACCTGGATGCAGTAATCTCGGCCTGAGGGCAGAGGGGAGGAGGAGAATCCCCTCCCTGTCATGCTGGCCACTCCTCTTTTGATGCAGCCCAGGATGCAGTTGGCCTTCTGGGCTGTGACTGCACACCGTTGGCTCATGTCCAGCTTTCCATCCATGAGAACCCCCAGGTCCTTCTCCACTGGTCTGTTTGCATGCAGCTCTTCTCCCAGGCTGTACCTATGTCTGGAATTACCCTGACCCAGGTGCAGCACCTTGCATCTGGCTTTGTGGAACTTCATGAGGTTCCCAGTTCTCACTGTCTGTGTCACTGATGAAGACACTGAAGAGCACTGATCCCAAGAGACACAGTGTCCCAAGCCCCAAGGGACACTGCTCCTCACCAGCCTCCACCTTGACACAGATGCATGGACCACAACTCTGGTTCTGGCCATCCAGGTCATCCATAGTCTCTGTTGCATCTATCTTGCTGGTCCCTACCTACTAAAGAGCCCATGCATCAAACCCATGTCTCTCCTGTTTGGACATAAAGATCATCTCAAAGACCTTACAGAAGTCTAAATAGATGGCATCTGTCAGTCTTCCCTTGTTGCTATCACTCTGCCATAGAAGGCCACCCACTTGGTCAGGCACTATCTGCCCTTAGTAGAGCCATCCTGGCTGCCATGGGTTACCTCCTTGTCTTTTCTGTGCCAGGAATATTCTAAATATTCTTGGAAACTATGGATAAGACAGATATAATGTTAAATAATTTCTGCCATTCTTTTGAAACATTAATGAGATTTTTTTTTTTACATAGTCATGGCACTGCATATAGTACATATCTATAAACATGTAGAACAAGGTCAAACTTTAGCTGGGGGCCCAAGGACAATAAAACAGAAAAGAAATAATAAAGTAGAAATGAATTTGGACATTCAAGTTTAACTGGCATGTCTGAGTTTATAGAAAGTGCCATACCCTTTCTGTAGAAGCAGCAATATGATAAGAATAGTAATTTTTTGGCAGTTGCAGCTATGCAGTAAATGTCTTCCTGAGCTTCTTGTGGAGAATATTTTTCCTTAAAAAGCCCAGAGGGAAAGACATATCATACAGCAGAAATATGTCAAGGAGGAATTATCTGGAAACTCTGAGAAAGATCGAGCTGCAGTGCTTGTAAGAAGAGCAATGTTACAGATATAATACTTTTTCAAGCATGTTTCAAAATTTAAAAAGCTGAAAATGCTTTTAAAAACTTAGAATCTAATTAGTGAGAGGTAAGATAGACATGGGTTGTTGTCATATGCATTTGCATAAAAATAATTGGAAGTCATGTTGCCAGCTGCAACATTTAAAAGATTGTATCGCTAAAACATGAAGGTTGAATCAGCTTCTCTGGGGCTGATGGGAGAAGATGCTGAAATATTTGTCATATTTCAGCATAACAGATAAGAGGGAAAGGTCTAAGACAAATTATGATTAATTAGTGTAAGATATAAACTGAAGCCCTTGCCATATGGAGAGATTTTGTTTCCTTCATAATTTAGAAACATTTAGAATATACTTCCTAAGACTAGACAAGGCATTAAGAGTTGGAGGTATCTATACTATTCACTCTTACCTTGTCTTTACCAGCCACAGCAAGAAAGCTTTCAAAATTTAGAACTGGTAAATGAAATGTTGCAAGGAATGATGCCATCAATATATGTTTTTCACCAGTCAAGGTCAGTAATCAGTTCAAGCAAAATCTTTCTAGACTTCTTAGTCTGTAAAGTCACTTGGTCAAGTAAAGTCAAAATATTCCATTATCTTGACTGAAAGTAGCCAAATGTTAACCTCAGGCTGCAAACACATTTTATTTTGTAGATGCCAGTTTATTAGTCCCTGCATAATGTAGTTGCATTCTTGAGGCTATTTTTTCTTCACAGCAACTTGCTTGAAATATCTGTGGAACTACTAACAGACCATAGAAAAAATGGATTTTGATTGATGCAGCTTTCTGAATCAACTGGCTACTGCAAAAAGAAATCAATTTTATTAATTCACGATCTTCCAGTGCCCCAGAGGATTGTGTTGTGGGAGAGAAGCAGGATTAGAGTCTGAAATGGTCTGGAGAGGGTTATATAGTGGAGCCTTTTTATTCCTCTCAAAGGACCTGGAGCCTGTGGAAACAATTTCACATCATTACTTGCACCACTGATAGTTGTGGCATTTTACCTTGTGTTCTGCTTGTTAATTACAGATGAAAAGTGCCAGTTTTGAGGGAGTATTTGAGGGTGAGAAGAAAGTAATAATGAATATTCTGCTTGAGAAATCCTAACTAGAGATTGTAATTCTTGACAGTTCTTGGTGGAGAAAAGTGGCTGGTTTTTATCAATGGCTAATTTGTCCTGAAAGTGTAAGTGTTTTGGCAAGCTGGGAATCAACTAATAACAGAAAGTTATTGCATGACTCTCCATCCTGCAGATTGAAGTTTTTTACACTTTGCTGATCATTATTTATTTATTTTTCTTTATTTTTCATTGGCTTTATTATCTCAGAGTAGGGCTGAGCCTGATACAGTGAAAATCAGATTAGAAACAGTTCACTTCATCTGATTCAGTTTTCATTAAAATCCGTTAAATAATACATTAGTACACATTACATCTGACACACCTGAAGATGTGACAGCAATCCTGTTCTGACCTGCTCAACTTATGCACACACTTGGTAATTCCATCATGCTTTAACTCAATGTAAATTGGACTTCTGCTGCAACAAATAAATGTTCTTAATGCTTTCTTGAGTTTTTATGAAGCCTGCATACTACCAGTTTTGCTCTAAATGGTTTCTGCCTCAAGGATGATTATAAAATCATTCCTAACAGATTCCTTACAATTTGTTTTTTATATCAGAAAAATAAATCTTCTTCAATTCAGGTCTATGTACTTCCTTTCCAAGGAGGCCTCTGAAATACGTGGAAAAAATTGACATTGCATTTTTAAAGCTGCATTTATAAATGTGTTTACCTGAGCAGACCTTGTGGTTTTCAATACTATGTCAGTAAAGGATCTTGACAAGTTCCACGTGACCTAAAAGGGGAAGCAGAGGAACAGAACAATTGCCTTTTAGAAAGAAAGGTTGTGGGATAGTATGAGAGGTGCAAGTATTCTGTGGGCATATTGTGTTTTGCAGGGAAACTGTCAGAACTCTAAAGCTTTGTGATGCTGGTTTAGTGCTCAAATATGAGACCTCTTCAGAAGACCCACGAGGCAAAGAATCATCATTGTTGATTCAACAAGGAGCACTCATCTCCTTAAACCACTTCCAGTTAAATATCTTTGTCTGATGCTAAGGGAGATGGACATTTTCTTTCAAATGAGACTTTGGGCATGAGTCTTAGTTTCTTAGTTGCCAAACTTTTAGAAATTTGCTATAAATTTGCTAGATTAAAAAATACATATGGCAGATTTACACGAGTAACCTACTGTCTGAAAAACAAGAGGGGTTGTTGCAGTTCTGCTTGCATAAATTATATAACAATAAATAAATTATTGTTTCCTGTCCAAATGTTCAGTTCTAATTCAGCCACTATTGTTTTCCTTCCTAAAAAAATCCACCATTCAGTGGTAGAGAAATGGATCCTTTAAGGATATTTTTCAATTTGATTTATTAACTTCAGGAATTGTGCTTTGGTGTTCCATAACTTAAGTTGTGATGAGCTTCACACATTAGTAAGGCACTCAATCAGTTTATTATACAGAATAGAGTCAGAATACAATCTATGACCAAATTTGTATCCCTACCCTGAGTCCTTAAAAGTGAATTCTTTGTGTGTTCAGTTGGGAGTTTTGTTGGTTTTTGTTGGGGTTTTTTGTACATTAAATGTATTAATTAAAGGATTTTAAAAGGAACCTTTGCGATGTGTCATTTGTTGTATTGGAGCATTTTTTCCAAATACAGCAAAACCTCTTAGCTAGATAAAAGTTGCTGAAATCTTCCCTCTTGACAGTGTCTGAAGAATTATGTCTCTTTAGAGGTGGTAATAAAAGCTTTTTTTTTTTCTTTTGTAACTGGTTGTGATTCTCATCCTTTGAGCATCAGCTGAAAGTAATTTTTTTTCAAAAAAAATCCACAAATAATTTCTTTACCATTCTTTACCATTAGTGATTCTGAATTCCTGGCAGCCTTTTGCAGAAAAGGTAATCTTCATCTCTTCTGAGGAAAGTGTAACTTCATCTAGATAGATATAACAACCATTTCAAAATAGGAAAATTTCACATGGAATTCTCTGTAAAAACTTTAATAGATTTCAGCCCTCACTGAAAAACTAGAATTTTAGAAAGAAAAATAAATAATGCCTTCTGGGCAAAATTCATGAAAATGAATCTTAACTAGAATCCATTTAGAAAAAAACGTGGATGTGTGTTTGTGTGTGTATTTCAACAGTAATATCCTTCAACTTGTTGAATTCAGCAAAAATTGCATCAGCAAGAAACTCCTTCTGGGAAAATAGAGGGAAGGGGAAGTAAAGAAGAGCAAGCTCTATTCATGACACAAGTTATAGAAACTCCAGGGAAGGAACAGAGAACATAGATCTATATCCACATGCATGAAAACAGAGGTGCCATCTGATTCTGTCCAGATTAAAACAGTTTTGTCTATATTCTAGGAAAGTTTTATCAACCTTTCTGAAAACAAAAATGAATAATCACCATATTAATTGTCAGAATATGTTGATGAAAAATTCTACAATAAATAACTACAGGTTAAATTCCTCTTTGGATATGAAAATCTACCCTCATTAGCCTGATGGGAATTTCAAACTTATGTTCTTTAGTATTAAAGATTATGTGTAAGATCAGTTATTAATTTATACGCATGGACTGAATTTTTTTCTTATGGTTACTTTTGTTACTTTTTGTTACTTTTATGACAGAATAATCATCAGGCTCTGTAGTTTAAATTTACAGTCTATGGATTAATTCAGATGTTATGGGGTGACCAAAAGAGAACATTTCAACATAGTTGCTGTGTTTTTACGCATGATGGATTTGCTAAATAATACAAATTTGCAACAGAGATTTATCATCTCTGATCCTGAATTATTCAATAGATTATTTAATGCCTGTTACGGTGTATAATGAAGAAACTGAAATTCAGTAAGTCACTGTCATGATCTTTAAATAGAGACTTCTGTTCTGTTTTCCTTTTCCCTATTCCTCCACTCCTAAACAAAGCAATCCCTGTGGGAAAAGAGTATTCAGGACAGCAAGCTGGAACGTAAACTGTGAGCTACTGAAAATGGTTCATTGTCTGTAGTACCATGATAGAAGGGAAAATATAAGGAGATAAAAATATAAAAATCTGTGTGAATAGCAAGTTCTCTCCTTTATGCACTTGCATTAGTATTCCTTCCTTTATTCTGTTTGCAGTTTTCCTGCTTCCTTTACTAGAGAAACATTTTTAAGGGATTTCCTCTTGTGAAATAGCAAGAATTATATTATTCTTTTTTAAAAATAATTGTAAATTTTTGCATCTCTTGTATAGGCAAGCAAGCAGTTAAGTGTATGCAATTAGCCTTAAAGGGAACTGTGGCAAGTACAATATGTGAGCTTCGAAATCTTTTTCAGAGTGTAAAGTCATTACAGCTGTCCTCTGTATTATACCCAATATTCTGGCAACCATTTTAGACAAGGTTTAGGTGGTACAGCTTTATGTAGGTTTTTGTTGTTTGGGATTTTTTAGGGGAGAGATCCACTTTTAATCAGATTGTACTGGTCAATCCATAAATCTTCTGAAAATCTTCTGCATGGCTGCATTTTGAAATCCTAATTATAGAAACTCAAATATATTGAAGAGGCAACAGTAAAATTTGAAAAAGAAAAATCATATATTGGAATACGCACTCGCCATTTTCTTATATTTAAATATGGAGTATCATTTTATCTGAAATATTTGACCCAAAGTGTTGAGATGACACAGTCATTTGTACACCTATGAGCACCACTGAGTTTGTTACCCACCTTATTTGCACTGAGCCACATACTGACTGCATTTCATCCCCTTTGAAAGGCAATTGTGAACATCTCAGTTTTGACAGAGATTAATAAATAGTGCAATGGACTGCTGGCTTAGGAATTGCACTACTTAATGGAAAGCACAAGCAAAAGGATGAAGGAATTTCTTTCACCTTCGTTCCACATTGGAATCATTCAGGCTGTCTGTACCACATCTCTGAGTACCTTTACACTATGGATTTGTTCTCTTACTTTTTGCTGCCATCTAGTGCATTTTACAGATTATAGCCGAGCAAAACTGGAAATGTTTGTAAAAGGGGACACACCATTCAAAGTGTTGAGATTTATCCTTTAAAAAATTATATCTTTTTTTTTCTTACTGTAAGACTTTTGACCTGTGTAACATAGCTCCTTCTGTGTGCTGAATAATCTCCTGGGCATTTTTCAGTTCTTTTGAATCTGCATAATCTGCTTCAGCTACAGAATTTATTTCAATACTTTGCAGCTTATATTGGTCTATGATCTGTGCAATCTTTCAGGTGTTAGGTATACATTTATGAATAGTCTTTAAATCTTCTTTAGAAAAATATAAAATAATGAACTATTTGATAAACATAAAATGCTGGGGAAATGGAGCATTCTGGAATTACAAGCGTTCTGTTCAATAGCTGGGTGTTCGAGATTCTGAAAAACGAGTCTTGCTTGGCATTTGTTTGCAAGGCACAGCAAGTCTGAAAATTTGATTATGAATGCCAGTTAGCCAAGTGACAAGTAAGCATTTTCAGCATTGAAAATGCTCAAAATGCAAGAATATCCTTCACTGTCCATTTGGCCTGATCTAATGTTATTTCACCTGTGTAAGCAGTTTCCATTTGACTGACTGCTGTAATTATTAATAGCTAAAATCTTTCTTGAAATTAAAGTGAATGTCTGTCATGTTGCCAGTGTTCTTGATTTTTCCTTATAGCTATCTTAATAAGGAGAGAAATGAGCAATAAAATATACTCTGAAATGACAGTTTGCTTTGCATCCCATTATTTGCTAAGGTACTCCTGGTACACATTGCCCAGGGAGCTTTAGAGTCTCCATCCCTGGAGATGGCACAAAACTCTTCTGGACAAGTCCTGGGGAAATGGCTGTAGGTGACCCTGAGCAGAGGGGTGGGACCAGCTGACCTCTGGAGGTTCCTTCCAACCTCAACCATTCTCCGATTCTCTCAGCTTTGAACAATAAAATCTGATTCTGGCACAATATTTGTTCCTCTATTTTTAGAGGAATCTGAATCTGACAGCTGCTTTTGTTGAGTGTATTATTCTGGTTTAGTAGCAGTCTAATAATTTTAAACATTTGATAATGGCAGGTACTTCTATCAAAGGATTTCATAAAGATGTCTTTTTCATACTTAGAAACAAAATAGTTCTGGAGATAAGCTTAATATGGCTTAATCACAAATGCCTGTGGATATTTCAGAAAAGTAACAAGTGTGGGGTAAAGGAAAATAGGATTAAGAAAATTGATTTTAATCTTGTTTGCTTGATATTGCTAAGCAAAAGGATTGCACTGCTTTGGGACAGAAACGTGTTTTATCATTAAGACAGTGCCTGACTACTCCAGGAGTTAAGAGGAAAGGGTATTCCTTCCTGGTAAACTGTGTGAACACTGATGTCAGCAATATCTTTATGCTGACTGAAAAACAGACTCATAGACTTGCAGATAGTCTCTAATCTCTACAAACACAGCTTTTGACATCTAAGGGTGTCCAAAGGACAATAAAACTATGTATGAGATTAGCACCACCCCTAAATCTTGATTTTGCAAGATCTGAAATAGTATTCAGTAAGATAAACATGGTGGTTACTCCAACTTTTTTCTGGATGTTTGCAAATGAAGCAAAAAAATTTGAGAAGTGGGGGAACAGGAAGTCTTTTATTCTTTAACAGCTTCTTATAATGCATTACAGATTGGTAGGAAAATACATAACACTAGTATGCTGCAAAATGATACTTCTTTACATTAAGATCAGAGAAGAAGGGCAAAGTAGCACAGTGTAGAAGAGAACATCTGAGATACTAAGATGAAGAAAAAAAGACAGTTTAAAATACAAAAGTGGCATAATTTTAACATCTCATGCATTTTTAAATAGCCTATGATTTTGGTGTTACATTATGCCTCTGCTATTTTAGGAATTGCATAAAAAGCTGTGCAGTATTATTTCAATAAAGCTTTTATGTAACTGTATGAATTGCAGTATATTACTGCAAATGTACAGAG
This sequence comes from Dicaeum eximium, assembly GCA_013396995.1. Classification (NCBI taxonomy): domain Eukaryota; kingdom Metazoa; phylum Chordata; class Aves; order Passeriformes; family Dicaeidae; genus Dicaeum; species Dicaeum eximium. The sequence continues at coordinate 339,137 of VWZP01009881.1, read as the reverse complement.
CCTTATTGCAGTGAAGTACATTAAGATAATGCCAAACCAAGGGCATCATAATATGTGCAATAAATTCTATATAGTAGTTTTGCCTTATCATATTAGCATAAGAGCATTATTTTATTTAGATGACCATGGAGTTTACATTACAGACAGTTGCCAGAACCATAAACATTTTAAATTGTCATAACATGATCCTGAAACCTGACTGATGAAGGCTCTCAATTGTACTGCCTTGTGCTTTGGCCTACTGCTGTGGATACCAAAGTCAGAAACAGTCAGTTACACTCTAATAACAAATTGCAAAAGCACAAAGCATTTGTAACATGTTGGGCAGACTTTCAGTTGCTAAATTCATTCATTCCACATTTGTATCTACGATGAAATTACCAGACTTGTCTAACTTTTCAAGCATTTAAGCATCAGGAATTTACGTTGCAGGTCATGGTCTAGAGTTACAAATCCTTTTGGGATGTGGAAGAAATGAAAAAAAAAATTATCAGCAGTATGAACTGTATTAAGGAGTGTGGGTGAGGAATGTCACTCCTGCTTACACACAGATTTGAGGAGTGGGCAGCAGTGAGATATGAATCCCTGCATCTTTCCAGCCTACAGAGAAAGAGGCACATAAACTGTAAAAGCTACCGAGTTATTGACATATTCAGGCTTCCTGTATATGTCACTGAGATCCCCATAACTGAGCAACAGCTCAAATAGATCCATTACTGTGTTGTTCAGACATTATATTGCCCAATCTGAATATTTCTGTGTGTTAAATACCTGTTATAACAGGACCCAGTCCTCGATGGTTTCACACAGCACTGCCTGAGTGATTATTAACCTATAATGTTAACACACTTTCATGAACACATCACCTCAAATTCAGTGGGAAAGGGCCATGGTTTTTTTAAAATCTGGAAAAGGAGAAAAAAATGAAAGCATATAGATAATATTTAGCAATTTTAAGAGGCTGTTACAGGGTAGATTTACTATTATGGCACATACCATCCCACAGTTTTCTCAAGAAGGAATTAAATGGGCATGGTACCAATAGTCTTCATATGGACTCAACAGAAAACCTGGAGCGAAGTACCTAGAAGTCTGACATTTCCATACAAACTGCAATGATTTAGTTGACTTACAGTGTTTCACATCTAATTTTATGTCAGTTTTGAGAACCTGAAAACAGTTAAACCAATTTCTTCCAGCAGCATTTTTACTTTTAATTTCCCCAGCTAAGGCTTTTGAAAGACGAACTCTGGTATCCTTTCAGGGGGTAACCATTTTTATTCTACTGGCTGGGTGTCAATCTTTATTTGCAAGTTATTTTTATAGAGCTATCATCTGCATTCAGGATTTATGGTGTTTTTCAAACAACTGCCCTTGTGGTTTTTTTTTTTTTAAATGACTGACAGCTATTCAAAAAGCAGTGGATGAGAATTTTTTTCTAAGATGTTACATCCAGTATATCATTCATGTATAGCCTTATGTTCATCTGCTTGGGTTTTTGATAAGCTTGCATGTCTGCTTTTAATAGTGGCACCTGTAGACTACTTATTGTCCTTTTTGTCCTTTCTGATCTGACCTAGATATCAGCAGTGGCTTGAACTAAAAGTCTCAGACTTTTGGGGAGTTGCATTTGATTTTTTTTGTAAGCAGGACTATCTTGCTCCATGTAAGATTTTTTTTTTTCCAGTTGTTCATAATAACTCCAGTTCCTATTCTTTTAGGGAAAAAAATATGTTTCTTCTGAAACAAGAGTTTATTGTGGTAAAACAAGTAGACACATCAAAGCTAGAAAAGCTTGTGCGTGAACTTCAATGAAGTGAACACAGTATTAAGGAAAAGTTTTCTGGGAGTGTGGGAACACAGAACTCAGGCAGGCTTGTAGAGAATGTTCTGAAGCCATTTCTGAAGCCACTGTTGGTGGTTGGCTAGTTTGGCTGGCATTAAGGCCATTTTCAGCAAGCTAATGAAAGGAAGTCACTTATCCATTTGCATGAAAATACCTTTAATAAGTTTCCCTTACAAAACTTTAGGAATGCTACAATACTACTAGTTTTGCTTCTGAAAGGTTGCATTTATGAGCCTGGCTTCAAACACAAATGCAAAAGTAATCATAGTGATTTCCTTAATTCAGAATAAAAAGGGTAATCTTGCATTCAGCAATTTTCAGCTTTTTATTCCAAGCAGAAATCTTTCCTTGTTGAAAGACAATAAAATAGTGTTTCTCTCCGGCCAGTACACTAAGATTCTGAAACTAAGGCCAAGAAGTAAATGCTGCTAAATGGAAGAAGAAATATTTGTCCATTCCACTGAATCACTAGTGTTGGATGGTCTGTGAGCAAACAACAAAAGTTGTTAAAATGGGATTAGTTTTAAATATTCAATAAGGGCTCATCTGGATCATAGTTCCACAGTGCTTCATGCTGATCTTCTTAATGCACCCAGAAAAAAAAATTATACTGTTTTCACAGCTGAAGAGCCTTAGCAATGAGAAAAACCCTGTCTTCCCTTGGGTGAAAAATTATTCAGATTCAAAGTTGTGTTTAGCCTCTAACTTGAATTCCTTTACTAGTAAAATTTTTATATGGTGTTTTCTTAACTCAAGTTGGCAGTGACAGCAGAGGGATCTCATCAGGTTGCTCTGCAGGTGGCATGTGTCAGTGAAGATATTGCTGTCTTAAGTATTCTCTTTTGTAAAAACATCTAAGAGATTTGCCCAAGGTCTGAAAATCTGGACAAGAGCAAGTATTTTTTCCCATACAGCTTGTAGCACATTCTAATCCTACTTTATCTTCTGCATCAATACAGAAGGAATTATCAGAAAGTGAACATTAATGAGCCTCAGAAGAATTTATTCAAAAGGCAGATGACCAGCAGTCATCCAATTTTTGGTAGCTTTCATTCTTTGCTTTCTTACTGGTTTTAAAAAGTAATTTTCATTGGCAACTTCCCACCATAAGAAATGACACATATCACAGTCATCAGAACAGACTCTTCTGCCTACAGAAAAATTTTAACATTGAATGTATTGCTACTGACACTTTGAGACTAGACAGCAAGAATTCTGTGTAAGATATTAGCAATTTCGTCTGCCTTGGCAGCTGTATTAGCTGATTTCTAGAAAAAAATGACATGATAGATGGAAATGTACATACACAAAATTCCAGGTGAATGTCATGTTTTCTTATCATCATTTCCAAGCTTAACTGATAATAATGTCTTCCTTAACATTCCAGAAGTGGCCAATGGCCCTTTACAATTAGGGTATGTTTGTAACCTCATCATCTCTGCACAACAGCTCTTTGAGATAATTTGCTTTAATCTGCCTTGAATGGGAACACAATCAGAAAAATATCTAATATTATTTTATTCACTATTTACTTCAAAGCATCTTAGATTATACTTAGCAACTTTGTAAAACAGGCAGGGTATAACATAATAAGCAAAATTTCATTTTCACTGCTTTTACTATACAGAAAGTGGCCTTTTCTTAACTTGATTTAATGCATTATTGGGTCACTGGGCCAGGAGTTGGTGGCCATGATCTCCTCTCACTGGAATTCCCTTGTAACCAACCAGAGATTATTCAGCACAGTTCCTGGGTTGACTTTCCTTGTGCCCTCTAAATTCTGTGTTCTTTGTGTCCATTATTAGTCATAAATTCTCCTCCCCCAACCTTGTTAACCTCTCACAGGTCTGAGATAGTACCCAGACAATAATGCCTTTATCTTATCTGAAGTTCCCATTGTGGTGTCTTAATTTACAGTCCAAGTTCCAGGTATCCAGAGGGGCCTGTTCAAGGGGGTTTTGGTGGTCACTGGTGGTCACAGGTGCCATCTGCCCCATAACCTGGGGTCATCTTTCTTTGACTGGTGATAGGCCTACAAGGAGTTGCACAGCTTGGCACAGTGGGAATTTTTGTCTGGATGCATTACCCAGGATGTGCTAACCAGGCTTTGCTTCTGCCAGGCCTGAAGTTAGCACCATCCTATTGCTCCATTCTGCACTTATCTTGTGGTAAAGTCCTTCTGGGTCTGAGACAGGCAACTGTGCTCCTTAAATCCTTTCAAAATTGCAACTACACCTTAACAGAGACATCATTTAACCCAGCATAAGTCTGGTGCATTAATATTGCTTACATGTTCTCCTTAATATTCAAGAATTTGAAGTATTAAAAAAAACCCAAAAACACCCTTATTCCACTTATGCCAAAGAATTAGGACGTGGTTCACTAGATACACAGGTTTGCTATCTTTCCTAAAGTTCTTAAGATGGCAAGTAGGCCATCCTTACGATGTTTTCTGCTGTGCTTTGGTTCTTGGCCCTGCTCAAGGTTCACTATAACATTTTGCTGATATTATCCAATCCTTTACCTCTAAAGCCTGACCCATGGCTGTCGTAGTTTGACACCTGCCAAACACCAGGCACTCATAAAAGTTGTTTGCTCACCCTCTTCTGCTATAGTTGGGCAGAGGAAAGGGGAAAAAATTATTGAAGGGCTCATGAGCTGAGATAAAAATTGAGAAAAGAACACTCTAAGGGCAAAATAGGTTCAAATGTAAAGATATAAAGTAAATGCATTATTAACATACTCTGAGGAGAATAATAAGAAGTAAAATAATCCTGGGGATAATAAATATGATAAATAAATGTGTATGGAAAATGATTATAAAGTAAATCATACTGAGAAGTAAAACATATTAAAAGAGAGGAAGATCTTAACTGCCCAAATGGAAAGGTGGGGTCTCAACCAGCAGCTACCTTTCAGGAAAGGTTCTGGAACTTTATAGGTTCTAATATTCTCTGAAACAATTTCTGAATAATCAATGAAATGCACCAGCTCTGTGTTTAGTAACAATTATGAAAGAGTAAATCCTTAGAAGGTGAGGGAGAAAAAGGTCATGACGAATAAGTATTAATTGATAAGGCTCCATTACTTCTCATTAATTTTATCATTTTATTCTCAAAAAGACTAGTAATGAGGTTAAAGGAAATGAAGAGAGAAGGATGATGGAAGAAATTGAATTTTTCCAGGTTACCTTGAAGTTCTCTGGTGTGGAAAAGGGATTTTTGAAGAGTGACATGTCTACAACATCAGGAGAGACAGAGGAAAAACAGACATTAATTATGTGTCTTCTAGTGGAAAAACTTGCTTACATCATGTAAAAAAAGGAGATAAAAAATCAAAGAGAGCAGAGGTAGATTATAAGGAATATTTCTTACATAAGCAGTGGAATAATCCAACACAATATTGATGTTCAAAGTTGACAAAGATTTAGTTGACAAAGTGATCAGACATGTTCACATAGAAAAAAAATATCTGTTAAGGACTGTGAAACACATCTGTCTTAAGATGTCCTTTGCTGCAGGTCATGAGATGATGAACGCCACTTAGTGTTGCCTTAAAACTGTCCTTTCTTGTGATATGTCCACTGTCAGAGACAGGACAATGGTATCCCTTAATAGCATGTATGCCTCCCTTGTGGGCCGTTTTGTTCCTGGATTTCAAGGACTACCCCAGGAGAAACAAAAAGTCTCCACATATTTCCAGCCCAGGGGGGCTGCTCAGAATCCCTCTGTGTCACTTCCGAGGATGCATTCACAGCTCTGTGGGAATGTGCTACCAAAGGTACAGGGGACAGATGAAGACAACATCTTGGCTTCATGATTCACAAGGAATAAAAGGCCTTTTTTAACAGAAAATCACACTCTTATAGAAATGAACCATCCTGAACCTAAGATCTGGTTGGTCTTTAGGAAACTTCTCTCACACTATTGGTGAAGCTCCTTCTTGTAAAAATCCTGCACAACACCAGGTGCAGGGGATAAGATAATAATTGTTTTAATCCTTTTCTCTAAGTTTCCCAGGCCGAGCCTGGGAGAAACTATGTCTCTCTGTTACCAGAGAGTGAGAATATCCACAGGAATGCTCCTGGGATTTGTACAGATTCCAGGGGAGTGGGTTTTCTGCATTTGCCATCACAGAACCTGGGCAAGGAGTCTGCTGTGGACCAGCAGGAACACATTCAAAGTTGAGTATGAAAACCTTTAGGGATATGCAGAATTCTACTCACTATTTCTTGATTAAATGTGTCGCAGCCCGGTTGTCACACAAATCCTGACCTGCTAGTGAACTCACTCTGACAAATGTCTGTTGTTATCAAAACACAGAAGAATTGCTGGAAGTTAATGCCCCTTGCAAAGTCCAGATTTTCCAGTCTTTGGGCCAGATCGTTTGTCCTTGAGTATCTAGACAAATGCAATCTTCTGCAGAGTGCCATTATTGCAGTTCCTGACACGGCAGCTCCCAGACACATTTGGAATTTGTCATTTACTCAGTGGGGTGGGTTCACCCTGGCCAGGAGGTAACCCCCAGATCAGTTATTCACTTACTCCCTTCCAGAAAAATGGAGGTAAATGGAAAGACAAAAACAAGAAAAGTGGTGTTTTGAAATAAAGACAGTTTAATAAGTGAATAGAAACAAAGGAAAGAAACAAATGATACAAAAGCAATCATTTACCCACAGCAGACCAAAGCCCAGCCAGTCTCCAAGCAACAGCTACTTTGGAAAGATGAGCTCCCAGGGTCCCTGCTGAGCACAGTCCCTTAGGTTATGGGACATCCCTTTGGCCAGTTCAGGTCAGCTGTCCTGACTGAGTCCCTTCCCAACTTCTTGGCCACTCCCAGCCTGCTCAGAGTGAGAAAACATAAAACCTTATTCTGTGCAAGCACAGCTTGCAGTAGATAAACATTGACACCTTAACACTGTTTCAGTCTCAAAACCGCAATACAGCACCACACCTTCTGCTTTGCAGAAAATTAACTCTTTCCAATACAACTAGCTGGAATAAGTGTTGAGAGCCGATGCTCTGATCTGTTACACTTCTTTTCACCTCTTTTGTCTTTGCTGCTCATAATAGTGCAAAATTGGAAACATTACCAGTGTAGTAAAAGAAAAAAATTATATGTGCTTCTGCTACCCTGTCCTGTTTCAGGGGAGAAGACACAGCCTGGTCTCACTGTCCTTGGCCACAGGTCAGTTCTTTGAAACAAAAATATTCTATTTCAAGGATGCATGTCACAAGCTAAAAGGTAGTATAGCTTTGCCTGCTGAAGGAAGGGTTTTGAGTTTCTCTGGTGAGTTGGTAAGACATGTCAGAAATGACTCAGATAGATCATCAGTTCTTTTTCATATCTCATAAAGCAAAGTGTGTGTGATAATGCCTCATCAGCCACAGCTCTTGCTGGGAGGTCACTGGTTTTCACTGATAGGTCAGAGCACAGCTGTGCATCCTGCGAGCCTCTGTGAGCACTGAGTTAATTTCTTCTGGGACAGTGGGAAGGGATTTTTTTTCTTGTCATCAGATTGGCTGCAATAAATTGTGTTTGGGGGCTTTCTCACAAGGTCTCTGGCATGCATTCTCAAAGCTCTGCTGCTGCACTATGGCAGGTGGTAGGAATGTGCTGAGGTTACACTCTTGTCTTCAGACGGCTGCATTTCCTGGCAGGCAGGAGTGCACAGTGACTGCAGAGCAAAGTATTCGTGGAAATTATGATGAATGAGGGATGAAGCTTTTTAATAGCTTGGGTAGTAAGAGGATGATGCCTTTTCTCCAGGATACTTAACCTTCATAAAATAGGACATAATACTATTTCAGGCACTGCCTACAACCGTTTAAGAAGGAGAGAGTGCACATTAGTGGCCGTCCCCTGGCAGGTGGTGACGTAGGAGGAAGGAGTGATTAATGTACCTTTTGTGATCCTGTGTGATTTATGCTCATGACTCATGGATGAATTCATGGTTCTAGTGCTCTTTGCATCTTACTGAATCACACTGGCTTAGCTATGTATACAAAAAATATTTGATAAATAACAAATAGAGTGCTAAAGGAGCTTCATAAAATCTGGTATTCTTGTCTTTCCTAAAATTTGAGATTTATGGAGTCCTGTGTTAAATGGATTAGCTTGCCTGTTTGGGGCATAACTGCACCACTTTGGAGAGAAAGGTGACCCTTAGATAAACTGGACAAATATGCCAATATCTTTTTTGCTGTTGCATTTATTATGTACTTTTTAAAGCCATGTCAACCATTTTTTTTATGTATCTTTCACTTATAACTTCTATTCATACAGCTTTAAGTATTTTTTCTTACTAAAATCAATCTATTTTTTCTGGTTTTAGCATTTCTTACAAGTAATTCCACTGTGCATGACCTAGTCTTTAACAGTAACAATGTAATTAATGCCATATATAGGTAGTGTGCTGTATAGTACTGCTTTTAACAATAAAAAACTTTACCTTCCTTAAACACCTGAAGCTGCATGGTTTTCTCTGTGCACAAGTGATGCTGCCATAGCTACCACCTGTGGAGCTGAACAATTACAGCAGCAGAAAATCTTACAATAGAAACACATGAGCAATGAATCACTCTATTCCTCCAGTACTGAAATTTCCAGTCTAACAGAAAGTGCTGGAATGCAGGAAACACATAAATGATACCTTGGCACAAACACTGCTTTAGATTCTACTAGAAGACATCGAATTTTATTACACACAGAAAATACACTTAAGGGTAGCCATATGAGTTACAGGAATTTCTGCCAGAAATGATTTTGTGCACTGTAAAATCTTGAAGGGCTCAAGCCAACAACTGCAACAGAAACTGTTCCTACTCTCTCCACAATTATCATGCAGATTCAGTCCTAATGGAAATATTCTCTGTTCAGCTGCATTAAAAGAAACCTCTGCCAGAGATTCCCATCCCACAAACATCTCTGTGAGATAATTTTTACTGCAGCTTGACAAATGAAAATATTATGAATATTAACATATTTTAAAATGGTTCAGTTACTCATCTCTTTAACACCTTTGAAAAGAAATCATAGCATAGGTATAATAGGAAAGAGAGATTTAAAAGGAATTTGCTCATCATATAATAGAAGATACTAGTTAGCTCCAGTGTTGATCTTATGTTTGAAATAGTTCAGCAGAAAATAATAAACACTAAAAAGTGTTTATAATCAGCTATGGTTTATATCAGTTCTAGTGAAAGATCTTTTAAAGACCTTATCTCACAGATGATACAATGCAAAACTGACCTATTTATATCAGTGGTTATGATATTCCACTACTACATTGATCACATATAAAGTGTTCTAAGTGAATGTTAACAAAGTCAGGATTTTACACATTTAATTTAAAACATTTTAAAAGAAAGCAAATAATAAACTATATTTGGTTTTGATGACAGTATTTAATTTACTGCTTTTCTAACACTGAATGCCCATCAATTTAGTACAGAAACTATATATGGCAGAGTATACCACTGAATGGTAGCTGTGCACGTAGGATTTCCCACCTTCTAGCACCCTTTTATTCAATATCCAATACACAAAAACAAATGTAATTATCAACTCTGCAGACCAATCTAATATTTCATATTTTGATTTTGGACTAATTTGATTTGTATCACATCCTGATTTGTCACACAACAGTATATTTTTGAATATTAACTTTTCAGAATTACATGACCTTGAGTAAAGCAAAAAACTTTTTTGTCTTTTTTTTTTTTTTTTGGAAAGAGAAGAAGCACATGCATCAAATAATTCAGCTGTTTTACCAGCTTCTGTAGTTCCTAAGTGGTTTCATAGAGATCATATCATTGTCTGCATTAAAGCATGTGCTAAAGATTATGATCCTCATTAAACTAGTCATCTGGTTCAGAGAGGCTGAATATTTTAATATTAAAGCAAAGAAGTCCAGAAGTAGAGAATGGAATTCCAGTTCACCTTCTCTCAACTGAGAATTTAAATTAAATTTCTGATTTTAATTATGCCTATTTGTGTTACAGTGTGTGAAAAGCTGTGATTTTCAAGATCACCTGTTTTCAGTACTGCTGTCATAATTTGGTCAAGTAAACCTGAAAGCCTGGGAAAACTCCAAGCACCTACTCTAATTACTAAATCATTTTGCAATCACAAGCAGATTGTTTCTTTCACAGCCTAACTGAGGTATTAGTTGCTCTTACTAGCTCTAATGTGCATTTCACTTATAGGAGCATTGATGTCAATGAATAGGAAGGAATGGAAGGTTTAATTAATTCCTTCATTAATGTTGCAGCCAATATGGCCTTGGAACATATTTGTTAGAAATTGACTGAAGGAAGTAAGCAGGAAAGGTTAAAATGTACTCTTTCTTCTTGCTGCATTAGAGTTCTGTCTTCTTTTCTTTATCCTTTCTTTTATTTTTTTTAATAGGGCACTCTTACTTCCTTTATGTGATAACTTCAAAACAATGTGACCACAAGGCATCACAGTTCAGTCTGTGCTTGTTTCTATGGATACATAGAGGACATCCCTGTAAAGCAAAATAAAGAGAAAATGGTTGCAGAAAAGGCACAACTATGGTATTTTTCATGAAGAGAGGATGAGTAGTAATATCTATACATGCTAGTAAACTGAAAAAAGCCTATTTTCCTTGAAGACTCAGCAGTCAGAATGAAACATCCCATCATGTGTTCACTGCAGGTGGTAGCAGTGCTAATTAGAATAAAGTCAAGTATGTCTAATTCCACTTCCATGATCTCTTCATTTTACTATGTAGACACAGACACATTGAAATTTTATGGCAAAAATATGGATACATTTTTCAAATCGCCATCCTTGCTACTGAATCAGAAGTGGTTTTGTCAGAAGAGTACAGCATGTATTAGAGGTTGAAGCACCACTCACTCCACCCAGCAGTGAAGAGAAAAATCTGTAAAATATTCAGACATTAGAATGAGACACTGTTATATCAGATTGTTACTAGCAATTGCTCCAGTACTTTCATCTTACAAAGACAGACATCATACTGATGCACATTGGAAAATAAAAGGTGTTCAGAAGTTGTGAAGAGACTCATTTACCTTCAAAAGTTAATATTGTAACAGGCACTGCCTTGCTAAATCTTAGTTATATACACTCTATACCCAGAAAACATTAGATCTTTTGTCTGCTTTATTCACAAAACAACTCTAAAATCCTCTCTGATTAAATGAAGATTGTTACATATGTTTTTTTAAGCTTAATTTAGGTTATTTTAGTTATTCTTTTATAAGTTCAAGTGCCTTATTTAAAAGAACTGCTTATTTCCATTCCTCAAAAACTTGCAAGATTAGATAGCCAATAGAGCCAGACTGACAGAATAACTTCCTGTTATTCTTCTACATAAATGTAAAGAAATGGTACCAAGAGAAACTGAGTTGTTTCTCTGAAGAGAATCTCGAAGCAAATAACAGTACTGCTAGCGATCTCATGATGGAACTGTTTCCCTCTATTGTATATTCTCCTGCAATTTACTTTTTCAAGATCATGATTTAGCTTTCGCTGCAAGTGAGTCAGATGACCGGACTCATCTGACCTCGTGAGTACAAGCTAGAGAGAGACTAAAGTCATAGCACTTAAAGATAGGTCTGTTTGAGGAAATGGTACACAAGTGGCCTTTTGTACCATTTATAAAGATCAGCTGTGAATCAGACTCCCGTTGCACTTTGGATCAGTTTCTCTGGGTGTGTCACCAGCTGTTCTCAGCGATGGGACGACTGAAATTGTTACAGTTCTTGCTGTAACATTTGAAAAATGCCAACACTCAGTTTTATAGTATTTGATTTTACAGTTTTTAGGGCATTTTATATCCTTCATAAGTCATAGCCATCATCCAGGAATGTGTGAAATTCGGAGCTGAGGCAGCAATCAAAGTAGAAGGTCAACCTACAAGACGGAACAACCCAAGCTATTGATAAAGAGCATATTGTAACAAAATTGAAAGCACACAGTGATTGTTAACTTTTCACTTCAGACAGTATTTTCAGTAGTTCTAGTACTGAGTACTTCTTTTGTCCTTCTCATGTTCAATTAGTTGTGTAAGCTTAAGCAATTACTATTTGTAAAAGCTTTGTGCACTCTCCTGTACATTACCTTTCATTATAGTAGGAGGAAACTGTGACAGAGGTCAAAGTTTGGTCCTTCAAACACACTTACTTTTCTAGCTGCTTTTTGTTTTCAGTTTTTGTGACCTACCTTTGATGTCATTTAAAGAAATAACTTAGATTGAATTAATTGTAGAAATTGGGTTAGAGCCATGGACAAATGGAATCTATGAAGTTGCCCTTACTCTCCTACACTTCAGTTAAAGTATAAAAAAAATCCTATGATGCAGAAATTTCCTTCTCCTTTTGAGAGCTGGTGGTACTCCAGAGAAAGGATGAACAAGAAAAGAGTGTTGAGGCTTTCTTTTCCTCTTTTATTCCCAACAGCAAAAGAAAATATCTGAACTACACAGGGAAGAAAGTGAATCTCAAAGAGATAAGAGAGACAGAGAGGGGATAGATGCCCAGAAGCTTTAAGAGATGGGCTTTTTTGGAAGTAAAGGAAAATGCTATTTTGTTTTTGTGGGAAGTCTTTCTACTACACTCAGCACAGGTTGCAGTGCCTGATGCACTGGTTGCAGGCCAATTTTTACTAGTCTTGTTCTAAGAAACACAGATGTCTAGAGCGCTTAGATTTTTTTTTTTTTCCTTCTCTGGATTTCAGCATCACACTTTCTGTGCTTACAGTGTAATTAGATACATCTGCAGTGATGAAACAGCACTGTTGGGCTGAGATAAGGTTTAACTCTAGACTTTATGTAGCAGTATATGTGAGGTGATTCCTAAAAACCAGTGCTCTTCAAACATGACCTACCAATTCAGCCACATCATGTGACTAATGATGTGCTAGTCTGAAAGCTGTAAAAAGCTATTTGGAGAATTCCCAGAGCTTTACTTAAATCTCTAGGACTTATCTGTATTAGAGTTAAAGCTCTGGACAGTCAAAGAAACTACAGATTGAAGAGGCACAGAGATTTGAATTACCTTCTGATGCAAAGAAATCACCTTGGCCATTGGTAAGGAAACTTATATTATCTAGTTTGAACCATCCAAGGAATTTTGGCCAATCTACCACTTTTTGTAAGCAATAAATCTGTAGAATATATGGCAAATGCAATTGCTTGTGTCATTCATATATTACCTCAAGCTTCATAATATAATATAATAAGGTCTAGATAATAAAAATAGAAATTAATAGAAATTAACTCAGCCTACAATATTCCTAGGATTTCATGTTTTAGAGACTAGAGTCTGGTATGCTGTATGGATAGTAATTAATTTCATTTGAGGTTGAAAAAGGAGGTTGAAAAAATATTTTCTGTTGACAAATGAAACTTTAGTTGTAGCTCAAATACTCTTTCAAAAAATGTGTAAAGGTTCAGGCAGGGTTCTGCAGTGCTATTTTTACTGATTAGGTCAGTGGTGCATTTTTAATATGTTAACTACCATGACATGGTACAAGTATATTTTTTAATATACATTAGTATATGTTAGTATAGAATCAAATTTTTGGTGATGCATAAAAAAAGATGAACTACCAAAGATTCTATTCAGGTTTTCCTCCATGAAGTTCATTCCTTCAGAATTTCTCTCTTGTAGTGTTTTTAGGATAGTTAGAAAAAGGAATATCCAAAGTGAATAGTAAAGATTTTGTCAGCTCAAAGCAGCTGTGGTTTACCTGGTCACTTGCAATGTTGTGAACTTTTCATAGAGCCTCTAGTAATTGCTATTTTCATTCATAGCATGTTTATAAACATAAATTCCTATCTGTAAATATTACACTTTGTTATATGCATATTGAAAAATTATCTCCATTTTGCTGAGCTAGAAACAGAAATCTCAGAGACTGGGTTGAAACTAGGACATGAGGAGGTACCTAGGATTGAAGGGAAAGCTTTACATTAGAATTACTATGAGGTATAAAAATTTAGCTGAACAGGGAAAATCACCATGGGAAGGTGATGATGCCCTGCAAGTTCAAAGTTTAATTTACCCTTTTATGTGAGCTCTTAAGAGATTTCTGTCTTCCAGCCCTGTACATAGACCAGATTTTAAAGAAAGTACTGGTGATCAAGCCCTTGTGATTCGGAATGTTTTTAAAACAGAAAAAGGTAACTGGTGCTAAATGGACATGAAAGAGGTGCTGAGCCGCTGATTATTAGAGTTGCAAATTGGTAGAACTAGTGACACTGTCATCAAGAATTGGTTATGGAAGCTTCTTTCTGTAAGTTGAATTCAGAATGGAATAGTTTGCCTCTATGGAAGTTCAAAATAATAAATACATAAATAAAAAACCTCTTCTAGAAACAAAAAGGAATTAGTCATAAATTGATAAGGAGAGAAAAGCATAATGACCACCTAGATTCACACCAGATGTTTTTCCTCTTTCCAAGGTAGACAGTTCTGGATTTAGCATATAGCTATTATAGTTCAAAGTTATTATCGTGTGTATTTAAAGTAAATGCTGCTATTTCATGAGTTATTAAAGATTTTGCCCTGCAATTTTGTTACCAGTCTCCTCATGATTACTCTATCAAACTGCAGCTGCTCTGTAATGAGGTTGAAATCTGGAAAATATTGTCATGTAGTTCTGCAACCTATAATTCATGTAAAATTGAAGTAATTCATGTTTTCTTGCTTAAAGATTGTTTTAAATTTCTAATAGAAATTAGTAATAGTATAGACAATGCAAGCTTAATGAAAGCAGTGCAATAAGCAGTATGGTGCAGACCAATGCTCAATGTCACTGCTTTGAGTATGATACTTCCAAGTCCTACTGCAAATAGTAGAGATATTGAAGCAAAGGCTGTTTGGAGCCCTAGGGACTGCTGGGAGCAATTGGAAATTTTCTGTCATAAGGAATTATGGTAGATTTTTGAAGGACAAACAGAATTTAGTCTGCATATGACAGCAGCCTGACAGATCATTATTTCTCTTCCTAGATGTGGTCAGGGAATGGATTTCTGCCCAGATAGATTGTTTTTACCAACCATTACTTGCTGTACCTTTTCTGAGGGATCCTTAACCATCTGTCATTAAGTGTTATGCATCTGGAAGTGCTTGATACCACAATTGTGCATCCTCTTGTGACAGAAATGGTCATAACTGACACGTTACCAGGCAGAAATTTTTATGTGTCATATATTTTAATGGATATGTATCCTTCATGGGATGGTTATGGAATCCTGCATGTTGACCAAGTGAGTGGAAAGTGGAGTCTAAAGAGTGCTTATAAAAGACCCCTGAATAGGCTTCATGATCCTGAAAAGTTAGTATTGTGTTAGTAAGTTCAATTAGTACATTGCAAAATAAATTAAAACCATCCTGATCTGAAAATAATGGCATTTTTGAAGCTCTGAAATAGATGATCTGCCAATAAGCAAGAGTTTCACTTCATTAGTTTCATAAATCAAATTCTGTCCTTCCTAAATCACAGCTAAATCAAACTCTGGGAAACTTTCTGCAGTTAAGGTAATGTTTTAAGGGTGTGTTCTTGCTCAAGGAAACTCATATGCTTAATGACAAGATAGAGCAGATGTTCATTGCTGCCTGACTGGATGGATAAAGCTTTATTTGGGTCCTGTAAATTAATTTTCTGCTTGAATCAGTTTGTACACAACGGTCCTTTTTTCCTGTGTTGACAAGAGGCAATCAATGTTCTCCTTTTGAAGTGGGACTATAACCTTTCCACTCCAATATTTTAATCTAAATGGAATCATTCAGAAGCACCATTTAAAAGTGAGGACCTGTTTAGTCTGTGATAGAACCAGTATAACTAAGGCTACCCCAAAGAATATTTTAAGCCAAATAGTTCCTCCATGCGTGCACCCAACCAATCTCAAAACATTTTCCCAATGAGTTTTCAAATAAAACCACATCTTAAATCACCTTCCCTTCACCCCTTCCTTCTTTCTGGCCTCAGCTTCATTCCTGAGTTCTGTACCTCCACCTCCAGTGGAGGAGTGGCACAGGGCAGTGGGGAATGTGAGTTGCAGTCATTTCATCACAAGTCTCTGCTGCTCCTTCCTCCTCAGTGGGAGGGCTCCTCCTCCTCTTCTCCTGCTCCAATGTGGGATTCCTCCTACAGGAAACAGTCCTTCATGATCTTCTTCAATGTGGGAAGGCCCATTGGGTGCAGGACTTCAGGAACTGCTCCAGTGTTGTCCCAAGGCACAGGGACACAAGTCCTGCCAACAAACCTGTTTCAGCATGGCTCTTCTCTCCACGGGGCCGGGATCCTGCCAGGATCCTGCTCCAGCATGGGCTGCTGCCAGGGCTTTTTTTCTACTTAACAGCATTATCCCAGAGGCATTGCAATCCTTGCTGATGGACTTGGCCTGGGCCAGTGGCAGGTCCATCTCACAGCCACCTGGCATTGGCTCTACTGGACATGGGGGAAGCTTCTGGCAGCTTCCCACAGAAGCCACCCCTGTCGGTCCCCACCACTAATAAAACCTGATCACACAAACCCAATTCAAAAATTCTTTCAGTGAAAGCCAAAGCAAATTAAAGTGAACTGACAGAACTTGCAGCATAATGCTTCCAGACAGGGAAAAAAATGATTCAAAACAGTAAGGATAACAAAAGCATTCTGAGCTAGACAAGATACTGTAATTGAAGAAACCTGAGTGAAAAGGAGTAAAGCAGCAGGAAGGCTGAATTGATTTTGGGAGCTGTATAATAGACAGAAAGATTGGCAGATACATTATATACTAAAAAACACCTGCTGTGCACAAGGAAGAAACACCTCCTTTATGTCTTGTCCTTTGATATTTTTAAGATTATTGATGAGATTAGGTTATCCTTCTGGCTGCAGTGAGTTTCTGTGGATTTGTCTATTACACAAAGCTTTCAAAGGCAGATTGTAATTGCTTTTACATTATGCTGGTGTTTTCTGTAAAGCAATTTAATGAATCTTTGCATTAAGTGTAATTCAACTTACAGCTTAAACTGAAAATGTGTGATGGTCCTTTCATTTTCCAGTAACTTAAAACAAAAGAGTACTAGGAAAACATAATAGCAACGACTTGAAAATAAAGTGAATTACATCTGCTACTTATTGACTGAAGGAGCTGTTCCCTCAAACTTCCGTAGCTCTGTTACAGATAATATAATGAGGGCACTAAAAGAGACTATGTCATTAAATATTGAACCCATTGTGACTCAGAGTACAACCATGGAATCATAGAATCATAGAATGCTTTGTGTTGGAAGGGACCTTAAAGATCATGATTAATGGATGTTGAGTGTGCTTCTTTTCGGGAAAGCCCTCTTGCATAAAACTACACAAAACTACACAAAGGGCATGTTTAGTGCTTTCTTTGTACTCCCACTTTAGAGATGGGAAAAGCACAGGAATATAGAAGATTGTACTCTGCTTTGGGCAGAGCAAGGCTGTGTCAATAAAGTACAGATGATGTCTGTGACACATCGTAAAGAGGAACTATAATCTTTTCTTTCAAAAACAGAATTGATTTAAGTCAAAAGCAGGGTTTTAACAGCTGGCTAAATACAGCTGTGACTGGATTACTAATGTATTACAATCCAGTCTCCTCTGCATTGTGCAATATTTAAAATAAATAAGTTACCACAGTCTGTGTTGGCATCCCAAAGCTGTCAACCTTATAGGAAATTTTGATTTCAATAAATCAGGTCACTGATGTAACACTGATTCAAGGATAGAAATTGCATTACTGAATTACCAGTACCATGTCATATCATGCAAATATTTCTTGGTGACTTTCTTTCCAAGCTAATATGTAAACCAAAGGTCAAAGAAATATTTAACATGGGAAATGGTAATACAAAATATGTCCCTTACCATTTCTGAGGATTATAAGAATGTCAGGGAATAGTTCATTTTCCCTACACTTTTTTTCCCTGTATCATAAGCCTGGAAACATGAGGTGATGATGCTCTAGAAATACTCTTCTTGTCTCTTTCACTCCTTTTCTACACTATTTCTGTATTTTCTCCCATTTTCTCTCACTGTTTGTGTCTTTCTTCCTTCATATGATTCTGAATAGTTAGGGGTTGTTTGGTTTTTTGGGTTTTTTTCCTGTTTACTCCTGGAGTTTGTTAGTGCTCTAATGTAAATGCTCAAATGCATGATTTTCTTTTGATGGTTTATAAATCTGCATCCATATTGGTAGGTAATGTGGTTCAATAGGCATAGATTTGCAGGTCAAATCAGTTAGTGCTGAGAACCCAACACCCCCATTATTCATGTTTCATGAAGCTTTGACTCACACTAGACCTGGTCTGGGTCTGAATGCTGAGTCCATAGAGGTGAAGCAACCTGAGGTGTGAGACAATCTTCTGGTGCAGGTTCATCAGAAAGAAATTCAGTTCATGTGCTCTAGAGACACAATGTGGAACAAGGCATTTCAACAGGGGACAGCCAGGAGATTTTCTGCAAAAGCATGCTCTGGATCTGAGCTCAAACACTAACACAGTCATATAACACATTTCTGCAAAACACTCCAAATTTGTTTATTGTTCTGCAGTTTCAAAATTCTGGTATTTTCCTCATTTTTTACTTTTTTAAGTTCATGTATGTAATTATCCAGTAAGTTTTCCTTGGAGTCATTCACAGGTGTAAGGCATAGGCAAAAGATATTACTGTCCCGATTTTCTGCCCCCTTTTATTTGCTTCTTGCATTTGTAAAAGGTAGCAGGCAATCATGAAATTGTGAATCTACCTGGGAGAAGTTCTTGATCATTCGAGCATTATGTGTTTCTTGCATCTGAGATTAGTTCAGTAGAATATGGGAGATCTCATCCTTCTCTTAACCCAGTACAGTTACAGTGTGCTTTGAAAGAGAACGAGGTATTTGCGGCTTTGTATACTAATTCTTGTGAAATGGATATGATAATTTTCTTTCTCTGCAGTTAGCTGTTATATTTTCAAGCTTTATATTCTTTTGTAGAATTTTTTTAAAACTGTTTTCTTTGCCTTATCAGGAACCATTCTTCTTTGTTATTAGAATGTTACAGCATGAATAGTGAAATGCCATAACATTGCTCATTTTGTTAACTGTAAACTGCTCACAATTTGTTATGAAACCTGCTATTTTTAATCTTCTCCACAATAGCAAAAGTAAGACTACAAAAAGAAATGGCCAGCGTTGGCATATACAGGTCATTAAAAGAATGTATGCAAATTTTTTCTTTAAAGGTGAAGACTAGAGTCTGTGTCTTATGGCAGTCAGCAGCAATGCTCTGCCTTTTCTTCTATAAATAAAATAATACATTTGGTAGCTAAAAAATTTTTGATTTCCAGGAATAATTCAGTTTATTAATGCTTTTTTTTTTTTAATTAGCTGAACTGTGTAATGTTGATATTACTACCTCTGAAAGCAGGATTCTCAATGCTGCACAAATGGAAGCAATCCAGTAGCTCATTCAGATTCCTCTCATGCTGTCTGCAGCAGATCTATAAATAGAATAGGCTACACACAGAAATTTATTATTGCAGCTGATAGCAATTTTCTTTTGCAAAGGTGTCTGGAGGCATTATTCATGAATTCATTCTGGCAGACTCTCAAGCTGAGATCCTCACTCCCCAGCTCTGCAGGTGATCAGTTTAGGAACACACTAATCAACTGCTATGAGCAAGGACTGCCGCAAGACTTACTTATTTCCCTCTTTTAAAAAATAAAAGAGATCTTTCAGCTCCAAATTGTTTTCCTTAACCTGATTGCATGGATGTTATAAGCAGATAATGAATTTTTTAAAATCACATGTATTTGATATTTTATCAGTGCTCATCCTAATGATTAAGCTATAATTGGAAAACCACAATGGGTGTGATTTGATACAACATGCACCATGTCTTTCTGCATTTATACCCATGGGCACATGTGACCTTTTCAAGTAAAAGGCAGATAAGTTTCTGCTCAATACTGAGGATGTACATGAATACTGAGCAATCACATGAACTGACCTATCTAGCTGTCACCTATTTTCAGCCATAATATAAGGGAAAATCAAATAGGACCTTTTGTGAAATTATGTTTATTATAAATGATAGATGGGGACATCTTGCACTCTTTTTTCCTATCTATTTTTGGTTTTCCTACCATATCTCTCGTGCTATCTTTGAACACTATAAACAAAATTGGTACAACAAGATTATGTACATTTCTAAATGTTGGTTTTGTCAACCCTCAAGACTGATTACAGCTTTTCTTTTTCCTTGCCTATTCTAATATTCTTTCTGTGACTAAGAACATAAGTTATATGATAGCAGAGATATTACCTGTTTATTCTGTTTCAAGTTCAATATAGTCACTACTTATTACAAGTGTTCACCACTTCCTACAAGTGTTCATATTTCAGGATTTTTTGCATCCTACTGTATACATACAAACTGTATGTAGTGCCTGAATATACAAATGATGTTTCCATTTACAAAATAAACTAGTAACTTTCATTTTTTGTTCTCACATACTTTCATTTTTTCAGACATAATAGAAGACCTGTTCTTCTGTAGCAGTTATTTTGACTATGCTATGAACATAGAAGCAGCACAAACAACTAGGGAGACATTAGAAAAGTCCCATCTCACCAGCAAAAGAAAGAAAGATTAAAATATCAAATTAAACCCAAAGAAACTGTCATCTCAAGTCCCAATAAAGCATTCTGGCATTCTGGTTCTAATGCCAGGAACAATAGTGAAAAACAAAGAGATCTATTACAATCATAAGTCAGATGTCACAGATTTTCTCTAAATATAAATCCTATCCTGCTTGGTTTAAATGCATTTTGGTACTTACACTTTTTTGTTTATTTTAATTTAAATTTTTCAGTGATGAGGAAAATTGGTATTGTGAATGCCCTAAACTCTACACTGGAAAACTCTGCCAGTTTGCAACTTGTGATGAAAATCCATGTGGAAATGGTGCTACATGTTTTCCAAAGTCCAGGCGAGATGCTGTTTGCTTGTGTCCATATGGAAGGTCTGGCATCCTCTGCAATGATGGTAAGAAACATTTTCTTCAAGCATTGTTCATAGTTTCTACCATTCAGAGAAGCTGTGGCAAGAAACATGTCAAATGGTTTGAAGGTAAAACACTGAAAGTCACCACTTGAAAACACAGCCAAAATCCAATCACACGCACAGAATGGCAAAGCTGATCACCCTTCCCCTGTGTTGTTTCATTAAAGTTCCAGACAGAGAAAGGTAGCTGAGAGTTTACTCAGAGAAGCTGGGAAATACCAGGTAGCATTTTATGTTTTAGTAAATCACCTGGAGAAAAACGGAGAGATTCAAGTGAGAGCTTCTTTGGAGAAATTGATTTCTCCTGTAGTTTGATTTTCCTTCTGCTTACAGAAGCATTATTTTGTACATTTTGCATACTAAAGCAGTGTATAAATAATTCTTTTTGGATTGTAAAAATACCACCATGTACTATAATTTGGTTAATTTTTCAGGTCAAAAAGAAGGACAATTTAAAATTTACTAAGTGTTTTGCTGTGAAACAGTAGACAGGATGAAGTGAAAGTAATAAAGCAAAGGAAATAGGTCACTATGACTAACATTGTCAAAGGAAGGACTTTTATTCCTTGAGCATTGATTATAATGATTGTTCTAGGTCAGAAATTCCTGTGTGTGAGCATCCAGGGTATTCTTTCCCCTAGCAGTGAATGCAGCAAGAAGTAATGATTGAAAAACCTACCTATAGAAAATAATCACTAGTTCTGAGCTCATTTAGTGGTGCACATGAAGTGCCTTCTCAAATAAATGTTAAACAATAATCAGGTTGGTTTTTGTCATATCATATACATGTTTAAGTCTTATATAAAATTTTTATTTCCAAAATTTTGAATAGATGAACATTTATGTTTTATCTGTTTTCATCTAACCATGATACTTGATAGCAGAGAGAAGAGGTGAGAATATGAAGCATGAATGATAATTTTTTTGTAACCTTTCCTAGTTTACAGTAGCAATACACTGGGACTTCATTTGCTGCATCTCTAGTCATCCAAGCTGGATTTCTTTGTTCCTTCTCAATTCCACTGCATCCTCTTTAAAAGAGTTGATTCAAGTACTATATTCAAGGTGTAATAATGCCACTGCTTTGTACAGTGGTGTCTGACATTTTTCTGTATTACTCTCTGCCCTTACTTAACCAATTCTCCCATTCTGTTTTCTTTTATGAATACACTGACATATTCATGAAAGTGCTTATTAAAATTTCCAACACTTCTTCTTTTGAAAGCTGGTGGTGAGGTCAGAGCCCACTATTCTGTATTTAAGGCTAGGAATGTTTCTGTCATCTACCCCAATTTACATCTGTCAACACTGAGTATCATCTAATGTTATTTCCCTGTAGCTGCTCAATGAGGCTCTTCTGCAACTCTTTGTATTTAATTGTCTCTAAATTGAGAGACTACATAAAAACTGAGAGCCTAAATTGAGAGAAAGTACAGAAATTCATTAGTTTGATTGGGCTACAAAGCTGGAGTCTTTGAAAGCACAGAAAGAATTAATTTTAATGAGTGGAAAGGGAAAACTGTCTGGATCATCACTATAATAAGCAAGCAAAATGGAAAAGAACACTCAGCTTTCCAGGAGAGAGTATAAATCTAAGGTAATCAGCTGACAACATAAGAAAATATTATTGAAATATGAAAAATTGTTTTATTGAACTGTATCGTAAAAATGTAGAAGGAATAGAAACAAACTAAGCACAGACAGAAGTCTTAAAATGAGTTGCAAGAGGCCCCTTTATCACATTATCTGAAACAAAGAAGGGAGAAACAGATCCACAATGACCTGGAGGCTGAACATATCCTTATGGACAGCCCCAGCAGCATCAAAGCCATATTTTTGGGGACATATTTGAAGATAATGATAGATTGCCTAATTAAAATAGTAGAATAATTTAAATTATTTTAGAAGCAGAAGGCAAACTTAACTGTTTACCATGACAAAATACGTGTCCCAGATAATAAATTCAATAGAAAGAAATGGTCCATAAAAATTAGGGCATAGAAGCACACATTTGAAATTAATCATCTTTTGTTTAAGACACACAATAATATTGTCGCTACTATTCAGATTATAACCTAATGCTTGCTACTTTGTGTCTGAAACACTGAAGAAAAGCTGTTTATCAAAATGTTTATCAAATAATAGTTGGTCTTCATAAACACCGAACAAGTGAGATGTCACAGTGATTATTTGATAAAATGAATATAACTAATGTACCAAATAGAATTGCAATTTCATGCCAGCTTAGCTGCTCCTACCAATAGAGATTATTTGCAAAAGACAAAATAAGGACAAATAAAGATGTGGACAGAACCATAAATGAGCCCAAAGATACAAATCTTCCCCATATCAGAGCTCCAATTGCCATCTGTTAAGGGTTGGAAGTCTTACTAAGAACAACAGCAAAATATGTAAGGAAAAGTTATAATAAAACTATTAACACTATTAAATTTAAAAAAAAATAGAAAAAAGAAGAAAAACCAAATTGATTGACATGACAAGTTAAAAATACATCATTTTATGCGAAATGCACAACGTTCAAAAAGTGAAGAAAATTACAGGATGATTGTAATTATGACAAATGAGGCAAAAATGTAGGGACAGATAGTAACTTCTGTTAGACAAACCTATATAAATATGGAAAAATAGACAAGATCTGGGACTAACAAGGACTTTTCTTACATTTCTGAATCAGGTGGAGCACACTTCAGTCTAAGCAGGCTGGTAACAGTGGCTCTGAGTTTATTTGCTATGCCATGCTTGTTTCAGACATCAATAAAAGCTTCCAAAAGCATGTCCATTTTTCCAAATACACATAACAAGATGCATTATCTCTCACTACACATTTTTCTTGCTTTTATCATTAGTTGACCATGTTATTTTGACAACAAATTGACCATTATACATTGAAATGTCTCTCAAGAACCTGCACAGCTACAGCATGGGGGTAGCTGTGGGCCAAGGGGAGAGTGAATGATAATATAAAACAGAAAAAGAGTACAGGCCATGTTGATCAGGTGGAGGACATGGCCAGACAAGCATTCTGATCTATTTACATGATTGGCTCTTTTTGTCTCTGTATCCCTCTATTTTCCACATTTGTTCCTCCCCAAATCACCTAATTTCATCTTTTAGACACCCCTAAGTCCTGGGCTATTCCAAAATGCTGTTCACCTACGTCCCATAATGTGTCCCATACCCCATGGTAGTTACACCCCTCTGTCCAAAAGGTGGTCCACTGTTGAGCCATCATGGGGTGTGTCACACTGTCACACTAGGGCTGAAGGTATCCTGACAGCCCTGGGAGGGATCTGAGCAAGGTGTCCTCCCTCTGAATCCCTAATTTGGGTCCTGACTGCTGCTGTGCTCTGTGCTCCTCTGGGATTATGGAGATGGAACTGTGAGGGGCTGGTGGCTCCTGGGATCGGGGTGGGACGTGAGTGTTGATTTGCAGAGTTAAATGCCTCCCTGACTTCCAACTTGCCTGGGGGGCTGGGATGGAGGGAAGGAGAGGGGAACACATCGATACCCAACACTTTGGAAAAGAGACTATATCTACATGGGCAGATTGACTCATTCCCCCAAGTGACTTTGCTTCAAGCTGCAGATAAAGGATCTATATCATTTAAACTGAGTCCAGTTATTGAGCTCTGGCTTTTCACTAGATTTGTGTGAAAGCAGCCAGAATTCAAGCCCTTAGTCTGATAAACTTCCTTTCACATTTAAATTAACAAAAACTTGTTTGCATTTTGTTTTTTGCAAACTATAAATCTCCTCCAGTGTTTAGTATCACAGAGTTGATCAGAGTTGTTAAATTGCTACCATCTCTGCACAGAATGGAGACATTTCCTGGTTTGTACAGGAGATTGATACAGTCTGTAAAAAAATAATATCTGTATGTTTGAAATATCTGAGTGTAAGAAATGTTGATATAAAAGATGCAGAAATCTTAAATAGTAAGTATCAGTGTATCATTCTACTGCACAATTTTAATGGCCTCCTAAATGCAAGTGAAGCAGGAATAGTTCATTCACCAGGACTGGAAATGTACACCTGGTGTTGTTTGTAATAAAATGTTGCTCTTAAGAAACAGGGCTCTTCTGGGAAGCTGTTGGTCATAATATGAGGCCTTTTGTTAAGCTGAGAATAAAGAGCAAGCACTTTGTAAATATAAATGCAGATTTAAAGGGAGAAGGATTTCAAAGGCATGTGCATTGCTAAAATGAGTAATTGTGTCATTTGCAATGTTTTAGGCCAAACTTCAATGGTTTAGTTTCACATATGTTCACACATGTGACAACATGAAGCAGAGTCCTAACTGTGACACTGTATTTAGCAAACACACCCTGAAAAAGGTCATTCACAGCACACATTCACAGCAATCTGTGAGGCTCTTCCTTGAAACATTTCTGAGCAATATTTATGGCAATGCTTCACAGCCCAAAGAACTCCAGCAGGTTTTTTGTGGGATGTTTTCCCCCATGTATAAAATTAATTTCAAACTGTTGAAGTGGGAATAGTCACTTGCTTCGAGTTCTGCAGAGTGAAAATCAGCCTGCAAGCGAATTGTCTCTGTGCAGCTATGTTTGGCACTCAATGTCACCTTCAGAGTTGTTTGGGTCTGCAGACTCAGTTGTGCAGTTTGGTGGCAGCAGATGCCCAAAGGGAATTTTCTCAGCTAAAAAAAATCTCCATTGCAAGGTTCCTGGTCAGTGATAAAAGACCTCAGGGAATGCTGATCAGGGTTGCTCTTCTTACTGTTTAAGAGAATTTATTTTCTGGGTTATTTTGTTTTCACTGGGCATTAATTTCCCCCATGTCTCCAATGTGGAGAACATTATAAAAACTGTAAAAAACACATATAGGCACACTCACACACTATTAATGTCACTGCCGTACTAGCAGTTTTTCAGAATCATATTTTCATCTCTGAGCAGTGAAATCACATTTATTATTTCAAATCTGAGTTCCCAAAGTATAACTGATGACTCCACAATTACTGATGTCACAAGACAGATAAAAGGAATCCATAAGTCCTGGAGGTGGGGAGGGAAAGTCATCCACCATTAAGTGGATCACTAACTCCTGATACAACAGCCTTCCAGACATCAGGAGTATTTTACTACCACCTTGAACCCTCAGCTGGCACTGCACCACTCCGCAGCTCTAGCACCCCTTATCTTTTCCTCCTTGGACTTCCCAGAGTTTCCAGCAAGAAAAGTGGGTTTGTGTGGCAAGGTTACCCTGCAGGCCATGGTTAAGACCATGGTGTAGCAGCTGTCCCCCTCCAGCCCGTGGAGGCCCTCAGTGGAGAAGATATCCAACCCCACGGGAAGCCTGCACCATAGCAGGGTCTGGCAGGACCCATGAAGAGAAGAGCCCAAAGAAGACATTGAGGGTCTGGGCCGTGTCCAAAGAAGGACAATGAAGCTACTGAAGGGTCTGGGAAACCTATGAGGAGCAGCTGAGGGAACTGTGGTTGTTCAGTCTGAAGAAGACTCAGGGGGAGCCTCATTGCTCCCTGCAGCTGGCTGAAAGGAGGCTGTGGTGAGGTGGGGGTCAGTCTCTTCTGCCATGTCTCAAGGGGCAGGACAAGAGGAAATGGCCATAAATTGCACTATGGGTTCAGGTTCAGATTAGATATTACCAAAAAATATCATTGAAAGAGTGGCATTGGTGGTGGAGTCACCATCCCTGGAAGGGTTTGAGAAGCATCTGGATGTGATATTTAGGGATGTGGTGATTATGGTGGTGCCAGGTTTTTGGCTCACTGGATGATTGTGAAGGCCTCTTCAGGCCTTGATGATTCTGTAATTCTGTGATTCTATTAAATATGAGCAGGTCTTTGGGAGAACTCTACACTATTCATCCCACACTGTATGTGGCTGCTGATCTTGGAGTCAGATACTGAGCTGGTAACTCTTCACAGTTAGTCAGTGGTAATATTTAAAAAGTGTATAATCTGTTGGCAGTTCTGTAGCCTGAAGTCTTCATCTCTTTCTACCCCTTTAATCTGTCTTGGTTTTTGCAATGTATTTTAAAAATGTGGTCCAAGATGTATTGCCAGTCAATGCTGAAGGAACATTAATTTTAACTTGTAACAGAAAATTCAAAGATAACAAAACCATTATTCTCTTTTTCTTTGTCACTTTGTTCTCTTCACTTTGTTAATATTTTTTTAAAAGTATAGTTGATTTTTTTAACTCCCTTTTTTTGTTCTCAGCTCCAATGAGATATACAATATTAGGGAAGTAAGTAGTCAACCATATTGATACATTTATATGATGGGATAATTTGTCATTATTTGTTTGTGAGTAAATGGGACATATCATCTGTAATTACTTGTTCAATACTGGGAATGCAGAAAAGCAGAATGATGAATGACATAGAACTGACAGAGAGACACAGGACAAGATCAAGGACAAAAAGTTGATAAAAGACTTCAGTACTCTGTCAGAGCAATATGTATTTTAGTCACAGAGTAAATTTGGAGTGTGAGAGCAAGGCTCATAATCAAAGTCGTTGGGACACATCTCTGTTCTTTACTGCTTCAGTCTGTGCATTGCAAGAGTAAGAGTAGAAATCAGTTTGGATGATGTCCAGACGAAAAAAAAATAACCCAGTGAGGTTAGCTATGCCCTCTTCTAATTCAACCATTTTACATTCAACCATTTTAAAAATATTGTTTAGAAGGACTGTGTTCCAAGGAAAAGATTATGCAATTTTCTGCAGTCTTGGCTCCATAGTTTTATAATGAAAAGGTAGAGAATAAAAAGAAAAGATGGAGCTGTTTTGTTTCACATGATTTTGCCAATCCCTGTATTTTTCATACAGGGTTGTTACCTTTTCTTTCAATTTTTAAGTTAAAAATATGTACCGGTATGGCAAACTAGTCTGCATTAAAATCAAGCTAATGAAGGTCATTGCATGAAATTAATCTCAAACACTGATGCACATTTACTAATGACCTTTTACTTTTTTATATGTTCAGATAAAGATCTCTTGACAAACAAGAGAAGAAACATGATTAAAATGTGGTATAAAATATATCAGTGGCAGTTCAGAGACAGATAAAATATGGAATAGCTGTCAAGCTAGATAGATTGAGTTAGCCAGAAATATAAGCTTTTGACTCAGTACTAATTAACATTTCTAAGTACATTTTACTCTCCAGAGACTAGCACAGGGAGGACTATTTGCAAACAGTTACTGCATGTGCCTACCTGCTAAGGATAGGGTGGTTAATTAGATAGTGCATCTGACTTCTACTAGGTGTGAGAAACTTCTTCAGTACAGTGGAGAAAACTGTGAATATGTAAACCAAAATAGTGTGTAATGGTTTTCATTAAAAGTGCCCGTGAGACTCCTATTGCCTCAAAAAGTATTATTCCCCTTCAGGACTATATGCCTGATGGAGATATAGCCCCATATGGTGCTCATGCAGACCTCCAGATTTCTTTTAAGTTCTCTTTAGGTACTGGAAGGCTGCTACAGGTTCTCCCCAGAGCCATCTCTTCTCCAGGCTGTACAGCCCCAGCTCTCTCAGACTCTCCCATGTCTTCATAGGAAAAGTGTTACAGCCCTGAGATCAACTTAGTGGCCTCCTCTGGACTTGTTCCAGCAGGTCTGTGGCTTTCTTGCATTGGAGGCCCTTTGTCAATCTTTAATCCAGCTTTATATGTAATACTGGGAGGAGCAAGTAGAAACACAAGAAAATAACTCCCCACTTAAAATGCTCCAAGGAAGCAGCTGAGACAATATCTCATCCTGGGGATAAGGAGTTATTCCCTGTTGAGAATAAGTTGTCAAGAATAGACTCTTCAGTGATCTCTGCCAGCAAACCAAATTACCTGGCTCTGGGAGGGCACATGAAAGAATTTGCTTTTCCCATTATAAATCAAAGCAGTAAAAGACAATAAACACAAAGGACTCCTTTATTTTAAAATCTTCTTGTCTCTTACATATTTTGTGGTTTATTAAATAAATGTAAAGACACAAACAAAAATGGAGAAAAAAGAAAGAAAAAAAATAAAGAATAATATTTTGCACCAAAGGAGCTGTCTGTGTGTCATATTTTCCTGAGTAAGCAAAAATACAGATTTTGAGACTTCTTCAGTCATGTTCAAATAATCTAAGGGAATATGGGTGGATTGAAACTGACATCAGATTTAAATATGGGGGAGTTTATTTTGGCTCCAATGCAGTCCATGACTCACAGAGGTCTGAGGCTTGAGGTTGTGTTCAGTCAGATTTGTTTCCAGTGTCCTTCTAATTAGGACACCGTTTTGTATGGAAATTTCCTGGTTCCCATTTAAGATCAAGAGCAAGGCATAATGTGCCACATGTGTGGTGTAGTGCTTAATAAATGGGACAGTACACTCTGCACTGCTGCAAACTCCAAGTCTGTGCCAAAAAAGGTTTTCTATGCCTGTGTCTGCACCTTTTCTCAGATGCAGGTACCAAGGCAATGTCTGCCACATCAGTGCCAATATGGCAGGTTTCCCAGGCTGCAAATTTAGAAACATATTCCACACTCTAGAGGTGGTGATGACATTTTCACAATTATGTGTTATTGTTTCTCCCACCCTGTGAGCACTTAGGTGCTTAGATGTACTTAGGCTAATATCTATTTACTTGGGGAGTATTATAATTCTTTACTAGCGTTTCCCCATCTGGTTTGGCCATGGTGCAGATTTGTATTCCTTCCTCCCCCAGTCTCTCATAGTGCCTTCATTAATAAAGCTTCATCCAGCTGCTTGTTTGGAAGTAACGGCTCAAATCTTTTAAATCTAGTCCCATACCCAGTCTTTTCAGGATTAAGCTGTCATTCCTCCTTCTCCTGTTTTTACTGAGCCGTATTGTCCATACAAGCATTATGTGATCTCTGAGCTCCAGGAGCTGACTACAGCTGGCTACTGGGTGCCAGCCCTAGGAGCCATGTGGGTACTCAGCCCCAGCACTCTGTGTTTCTGTACAGACATGTATAGGCTTGATTTCATTTATAATTCATGTAGGTCCTAAGCACTGTGCTGCAAATTCACACATTTATGATGCTTCTTTTTCTTATTTCCTCTACCCATGAAGAATTATTATTCCATAACCTTGTCAGCACATCCTTGTACTCATTTTCACTCAAATGCCTGCCAGAGATGACATTTCTTTTAACAGGAAAATTTGTTTCTGTATTTTCTTTTGTCTGTCTGAGTCTTGATTAAATATTACAGTATACTGTTATTTGTAGCAGTGTTACCTAGAATCCAGGAGATGGCAGTACTTGCCAATAATTCGGTTTTTAAAATGAGCCTATGTTGAACATATGGTCCTAACACTGAATTTATTCTTTTTTAATCCAGCTATTAATATTACTCAACCAAGTTTCAGTGGCACAGATGTCTTTGGCTATACCTCATTCCTAGCTTATTCTACAATCCCAAATATCACCTTCTACTATGAATTTCGCTTGAAATTTCAGTTGGCAAACCACCACTCAGCTTTACAAGATAACCTGATTTTTTTCACTGGGCAGAAGGGACAAGGTAAGCTTTATTTGTATCACTTATCCTTAAAAGCTTTTAAATACTTATTGAACAAGTAGGATAAAAAATGCACAGGTTTTTCTTGATTCTATTTAAGATATAATGTCATTAGTGGGAAAATAATCTCTTCAAAACTGTATTGTTTTGTAAAGACAGAGTAATCAATCAGGTTGTATAAATGTTTCTTTTTATTAAGGAGAAATACAATTGCTTCCAGTAATTGAAGTCAACAGTTAATCTGAGATAGTGTATTTCTGAACACAATAAATGGAAACCAGATGGTCAAGGTTCCCTTTTTTCAGTTTTAACATAAATTTCATTATTGATTATTGAATTCTGTGTTATTTACATAAAATAGGAGACCCTCAACCCTGAGATCTCTCAATGCAAGTTAACCCAAGCTAGCTAGGAGTAAGTTGAGCTACAGTCTGTGTAGCAAAGCATCCAACTTGGTCTGATCAACACAGCTGAGAAGCAGGTTATTTAGAACTTAGAGTATTTGTACTCAGATTTTAACAATACTTAAGGTATCCCTCCACAGCACCTTGTGGCAGGCTGCATGGCATCAGCGTGGCGTGGGTAACAATACTTGTGTTCTGTCCATCTCAGCATTACTCCAAACAGAAACCATAATACCAATCAAAGTTGGGAAAAAATTTATATAATTTGGTGAACACATAAAGCAGTCATAGGTCATAGATACTTCATAAGAAGGAAATAACTTATTTTTGTCTTAATAATTTCTGCAATCAGAGCATGACCTAACTTTTGGGTTTGGACCTTTCCTGTGGGATTGTTGAAGCCTAGGAGGAGGTTGGGTGATGTGACTTAGGTCTAAACCCATCACAGTAGGTGAGTGATTTGGGTATGATAGTAGAAGTCTCTACTACTACAGCAGATATTTTACCATATCTGAAACATCACATCAGTTTTGCAGATTGCAGGCCCTTGACCTACAGGAACCCTACACTTATGCTGAACAGTACCAGATAATTAATATTTCAGAAGGATGAAGGAGGGGAGAAATTATTATTTATTGTTTTAAGGTACTGAACTCCCAAAATGCATTCTTAAAAATCAAGTTTGGGGACACATTATGCAGTTACATGTATATCTAACAAAACAATTGCAGTGTATCACATCAGTAGGATACAGAGGATCTTCATTTGCTATTTGATATTTTCTTAGGTCTTCCTTTCTATTACATTTCTTTACTTAAATTCCTATACCTGCTGAGGCTTCTTCCCCTTTCTCCCTGTGGCAGACTTTCAGGAGTCAGGCTGTTAGTGTATTGCCATGCAAACTAAAACTTGTTAACACAGAACAGCTCAGCAGTTTATCTGTGATATAATTAAGTCTGCTACTTCTTATTTGCAAAGATCTTGTCAAATTCAGCTAGTGCAGTTCAACTGATCAACTTCACTTTAGTGTGCCATGAGAGTCTGGTACTTAATTTATTGGGTTGATTACCCAAATTAGCTTAACACAAATTGGTATTAACCACTCTGAATGGCTTTAAACTCAAAACTTAGCTCTGCTTCTATCTGTGTGGAAATCAGAATTTGCTAAGTTTTTTTCCCAACTTTGGCAAAAGACATGGTCAAACCTGGCTGATCCTGCTAACTGAACTACATTCACATTATTTTAACTACATCCAGGTAGAACTCTCATCATGCCACATTTTATTCCTGTGACAGTCACCATTCACTTGCAGGCATCTTGTCCTTTCACTTGTTATTAATAATTTTTGTGGATGGATGAAATATTGTCTTTCTTTTTTGGGCAGCTGAGCAGGAACAGGGCATGAAGTTGAAATTACCTAAAACCTTTACATCTAATCATTCAGAAAACAGCATTCAAAAGCCAATGTCTGCATCATTAAATTTTTATAAGCTCCGTTTTAATATGAACACAAAGAAATCATTAGAACATTCTTTCCAATGACAAGAATGAACCACCCCATTCAGACGTTTCTGCAGCCTTGGGAACTGAATTTCAAACACCTGTTTGACACATTTCCAATTGTACGAAATGTAACCAAACAAAAATTATACCAATTAATTCACTGTCTTTATTCAGGATGGAGAAAATGCAAATACGAAATGTAGAACACGAATGGTATGAAATAATCTGATTTTTTTCAGTTACAATAATCAAAAGAGAACACCAAAAAATTGCTTAAATATAAAAGATACATTGCACTAAAACTGGTCTCAAAAAGGCCTGCCTGCAGGGTGTACCATGTGCTGTCAGAAGTCATTGTGCAATGTAGGTCTTGGAATCATATTTGGTGGAAATGAGCTTTAAAAAAAAGTCTTACTGATGTCATTTAGAATACCAGTATTCCAGGCTTATTATGCAGTTGTCAGGCAGAAATCTGGCTTTTTATGACTTTGCATTTCATCTGTGGGTGTGTGTGACCTCTGTGGTACAGCAGGCAGGCGTTTCTGCGTCCCCTCCTCGAACCTGCCGAGGGCAAGACTCAACAAACACAGAACAATGAGGTGATGGCAAAATGCTGTTGGTAATGTGCAATTTTCTCCTTAGTTTAAATGGCTGGGGAGACTGAGCACCCCACATTTTAACAAAAGCAGTTTCTTACCAAGTGAATGTCACTTATTTCACAAAGATGCTCTTCTTTTAACAATTTACTGAGTGTTGAACAATAGCACTCTCAACAGAACAATGAGGATTTTCACAGCCAGTGATCTTCCAGTAAGGAAGTGCTTTTTAATACTTAATTTGCATTTTCCCCTTTCTCCATTTCATCCCATTTCTTGTAGTTCTCTTGCAGCACCCTACCTGATTCCCCTCCAATGTTGTGTCTGCCCAAACCATGGGCATTGATTTCATAGCTAACCTCTTGTGAGTTACTATGAAATTCTGTCCCAATACACAGCTAAAGTTGAAAGCTGTCTCATTTGTGCAGATTATTAACATTATTTTATTCTGCCCCAACCCTGATAGAGTTCAAGGCCAGGGATAAGACCTTGAGCAACCCAATCTAGTCAATTGTATCCCTGCCTATGGCACTGGGTGTTGGGACTAGATAATCTTTAGGGTCCCTTCCAACCTCTCAACAATCTATGATTCTATGGTTATCTTCACTATCAAGTCAATTTTGCAGAGTGCTGACACTGTTGCACTTCTTTAATATACTTTAATTCTGAAAAAGCATTTCAAAAAATCAGAAACCCTTTTAAATAACAGTTTCTCTTTAGCGTGCTTCCCCTAGTTTTGCCAGTCAAATGACATAAGTACATTGTAGACACTGCTGAAAATAGAAACTTTAGTAAAGGTTTTTAAGAAAGAATTGTTATTTTCAGTTTGGAAGTCCTTCACTGGTAATGTGCCAGTGTAACTGCAAGCAATGGGATTTCATTCAGTTATGAATAAATCACGAACAAATCATTGTAATAAAAAATGAATAATGTTTGTGTTCTATACAACTAAATGCAGCTGCACACTTTCTACAGAGGCAGTGGATTTAAATTCTTAAGAAAAAGGATTTACTTTTCTTTTTCTGTAGATTCCTATTGCATCAGAATAGTAACTATAGAAAAAACAAACGTCTGTATAGGAAAAGCACAGTATACCTCAGATTCATTTCCAGAATATGAGACAAGGGGAATATGGAAGTTTTGGCTGTGAAGCAGCTGTGTGCAGAGCTTCAGTGGGAGGACAATAGAAGTAGCATTGTTTCCTGGGGAAAAGCCTACTTTATCTTTTGCAAATGAAGAAAATTTCCCATGCATTTGAGACAGGGGCATCAAAGCACACATTTGAAATAAGGGCCACCATGTGACACTGGAGGAACAAATAGGAAGAGACCTTCTCTGAAACAAATACAAAACAAGACAGCAAAGGAAAACAGAAGAAAATATCAAATAAAATACATTGTACGGGCATGAAATTGAGCACTGAATTGCTTGAATTCACAGGGGAGTTGTAAAAAGAAATGGATGGCTTTGAATTTCAATTCAGGACATCCTAAGGCACAGTGAGAACATTCTTCACTTTCACCATTGTTTGTATCCTGATTCTTTTACCATAAACAAAGAAAGGTTGGGGTTGGTAAAAAGAAACAAGTTGATCAGGTTTTCTCTAAACAATGGTGGTTCCTCTCTTGCCTGCATGAGAAGAGAGACTGAATGTTCTTTAAAGATGACAGTGTAAAAATGTGTTTATTTGGATGTCCAGGAATAGGTCCAGGAATTGAATTCTTACTCATGGGCTTTATGTCAGACTTAAAATCCTTCAAATCAGATTTTACACTATAGTTACTAAAAGCACAAACAACACTTATAGCATGTAGGCCTAAATGTAAAGAAATTAAATTATTTACTACAACTGGCAAATCAATCAGTTCTGACCTGAAAGTTAAGAAGGTTTAAAGAATTAAAGCACTTGGCTGACCAAAGAAATTCCATCCATGAACATCCTAGAGCTGCCTTAATCAGGGGCAGGTGCAATAAAGTCTCCAGATGCTGGTGAGTCAAGGGCAGCTGAAGGATTTTATAGAAGCTGCTAGAGCTTCTTCAGAGCCATGACCCTGTTACTCCCCTTGCCTCAGAGCAGCAGGTGTCCTCTGGTATTGAGCCTCTTGAAGTACCTATAATGAAAGCTGAAAGCATCCTGGAATAGGATTAAGTCAGGGCCTATTCTCATGTGTGATTTGAAATGTTGTTTTGGTGGTTTTTTTGTTGTTGTTGTTTTTTTTTTGTTTTGTTTGGGTTTTTTTTATTTTTTTCATGTTTCAGGAAGGAAGGAACAGCAATGATTGCTAAATCCACCAGGGTTGAAGGGTTGACAGGTTTTGTGGATATCGCTCACTTAACTGTAGTATGAAAAAAAAATCTTCTGTCAAAAATCCTATAAATGTTTAAAATCTCTGCAGTTTCTATTTTAAACACACAAGAATACTGGAAATAGTCTTAAAAGTTAAACAGAGAATATTAGCAATATATAGTAAACTCATAAACTTCCTTGCTAAAATTTTGCTAAACTGCTAATTTCTCAGTGGATTTGGAGTATATTTTACACACTCGTGTTCACTAAATCCTGGAATAAGTAGTTATCTTTTTTTTTTGTTTTTTTCAGGTCTGAATGGAGACGATTTCTTGGAGTTAGGCCTCCGTAATAGGAGAGTGGTATATAGCTACAATCTGGGCTCTGGCACAGCAACAATCATTAGCAAACCACTCGATCTGACACTCAGTGTTCATGCCATCCATCTCGGCAGAAATCTCAGGAAAGGCTGGCTGAAGGTAAAAAAGTAATTCCTTTAGAAGGATAGCTTTTAGATGAAAGTGTTCTCTGTGTTTTTTTCACATTTTACATGGAAAATTTAAAATTTTTTGTGCTTCCCTCTAAGCAGGGAAGGGAGGATTTTCTTCGCTAGGAGTTTCTAAATAAAGGCAACTCCCCTTGTGGTAACATGTGTTAATGTTTTATTGAAAGGTGGATGATCAGAAAAATAAAACTGTCACTTCTCCTGGGAGGCTGGTTGGACTCAACGTCTTCAGTCAGTTTTATTTAGGAGGCTATCGTGAGTATACTCCAGAACTCCTACCAAAGGGACCCAGATTTAAGAATGGCTTTCAAGGTAAAGATTGTACCATTTTCAATCCCTTTAATACATCCATCAGATTGTATATCTTTCTTTCATAGGCAACTGAAACAATTTCTGTCTTATCAGGAAACAAACTAGAATCTCATTGGCTGAATTTCCTGTGGCTTTTGCATTATTTCACTATGATAACTAAGATAACTAAGATGATGCAAAAAGAGGCTTTGCTAAATAATTGTAATATTTTCTGTTTCTGCTAAAATGGAAGTTTGCCATTGTAAAGTTTGCCATGTAATCTCTTCTTATATGTCCCTGTTCTACAGCAACACTTCAAAAGGACTTCCTTTCTCTGAAGTAGATTACATTCTTCTCCACTGTGACTGGCAGTGCTAGTTTGGGTAATAGCTTTCACACTGAAAACTTCTTTCTGAAAGAAATCTGATTTTTTTTTCCTGGCATTATGATCTGGGTCTCAAGACAGGACTTAGCTAATTCCTTTTGCAAATACTTATCAAGCAGATAACAATTTTTACCTCAAAACTTATATTGAAGTTTTATTAATCTGTTTTCAACTCCTAACAGATCAGCAATGCAGCAAAGGACTTGTACATAACACTTTACTTTTGTTCTTTACTTCCAAAGAAACAATGTTCTTGATATTCGCAAGGTAAAATTTCAATTCATTTTAAGCACTGGAAAGCCTTTCAAATGAAAACATTTTGCAATAGTAAAACAGACTTTGAGTTCTCAATTATAAAACTGGGGATGCGTTATGAAAGGCAAGCACAGCAATAAAACTCACTTTCATACACTAAAACACAGCATTTCCATTAAGACCATGTAACTGCTTTATTTCCAGCCATTACCTCACTTTTTGTTCTTACACTGAAATTTCCTCAAATTCAATTTCATATCATACAGTCAACTTCTCCCTCAGAATGTCATGTGAATTAACATCTCATCTGTCTCTGTCTTTTCAGGAAGTATGGGTTGTATAGTTATACCTTTCATAGCCTCTTAACAGCTTGCAAATTGGCATATCATAAAACATAATGTCTGTGCAGCTATTTTAATAGGATCTATATCTGTGAAGTACTTTTGGCATTTTTATAGACATATAAAAGTGACCAATAGGAATCTCCAGTGCTTTACTTTAACCACAAATATTTTGAGTTTTCCGAGTTCCTCATGTACCAAATGTATCGTAATGATCAAATTTCTACAAATTCAGTATGAATAATCTTTACAAAAACATTAAGTTCATGTACTGTTAGTTACCAGTTTACTATTTATTGTTTCATGTTCTTTAAATAGAAGTATTACTGCAAAATTTTGGGAAACCTAGCACATGTAGCACATGTCTTCTTTTTGTCCCTATCATTTACAGTATTAATTCTATTATATTTGCTAATTCATTCCATGCTCCTCTTGCCAGCAGCTTGCCTCTGTCCTCCAGAGAATAATCACTTTCAAGGAATCTGCACTTTCCTATGACCAATTTCCTCCTGTGTTTTCTTGCATAGTCAGCATCTCATTTGTTCTTCTAGCTCAGAAATCTCCCCAGTTTCAGTTCAGAGGATCTTCAGGATAGGAAATAAACCTCCATATATTTTTTTTCCCCCGGAGTGGGAACTGCAATACCACTAACAGAGAAAAAAATGTTGAACTATTTTACTTCAGTCAATGTGCAGCTGTAGGGATCTCACAGAAACTCTGGAAGTAACAGCCAAGATAAATTTATCTAGGACATAGTTGATTAAACCACTCAGACTTGCTGTTGGCTCCTTTTGAAGACATGATTTATAAAACCATTTTGCTTCTAATACCAGAGTGTACCTCTCCTTTTGTAAGAAATCACTACTGGATGAAGAAACATTGTGACCAGCCTTACTGCTGCAGACTAAATGTCCCCAGTGTCAGTGTGCAATAATTTAGGATTTCTACTCTGTACAGCTACAGTTTCAGACCATTTCTTCCCTGACCTGCGTGCCTTTAGCACTTGTTCAAGTAATTTCCACAGAGGAGGAGGAAGTTGAAAACAAATGTTTTTAATAAATTGTCATTTAATAACCAAAACTTGGGGAATTTTTAATTTAGGAAGTGTGTGAATCAGCACTTAGAGATTCTTTTGGAAGGCTTAAGGATGTTTGCTGGTACTGTAAGCAATTTGCAAAGTTTCATTCAGTCCCTCTGAGAAGCTGAAGAAACTGCTAAGGTAGAGCTCAGCTGAAGCAGCCAAGTCCATGTGGACTTTGAGGCTCTTTGCACTTCATCTGAATTTGAGGTTCCTTGGGGGCTTATAGGACCTTTTTGTAAATGGAATGGTTTACTTAAGTGTTCAGCTTTTTTTCATTTCCTATAACAGTGTAATTAAGGGACCTTGAGAGTTTTCTGAGCACACTGCAGATGCTCTAAAAAGCCAAATGTGAGGTTTAGGTAGCTGAAAGGCTTGTGGCCAAAGAGACTCAGCCTGGTCATTAATAGACAATCTGAAATGGGGGTATAAAACCAACTGACTCATGTTCAAAGGTCTGCACAACTCAGCACTATGACTCACCTACACAAAATGAGACAGAGAATTTTTTGGAAAAAGCTGGAAGTTACAGCTGAATTTCCATCTCTGAAAGAGGCAGAGACAAATCTGGTGTCAGGGACAAAAGAGGGAAAGTTCTGATGTTTCATGCTCTGTGCTACCATGACTGCAGGATGCCGTCTCTAGCCACGGATCCAATTGATGGAGAGCCAGGGCTTGCATCTAGAAATAAGTGAGGAGCAGAGAAAGAGGAGCAACTGATTGTTCCTGTGGTCCTGCTCCTAAGCAGGATGAACATGGCTATAGAAGTAACCTGTTGTTTGACACCAAATACTATTAAAAGGAGGAGTAAATAAGCAAAAGAAACTCTTTCCACAAAGCTGAACTGTTGAAGAGCCTCTTTCATGCTGAAAGAGCCAACTCTTCACATAAATGATTTTGCAAAGTAAATAAAATTGCAGGTACTGCAGTCACTTTTTAAAAACTGAGTAAACTCAGAACACAGTTGAGTTCCAAATAGATATAAGTATGGACTTTCAGTCAAAGTTTAAGCTCATAATAAGCTAGAATACATTACAAGCCTGCCAGGGTTAAGACTACTTATCTTTACATTCCTGCACCACCGTTGTCATGGAAGGAAAGTGAGTTCTGAACCAGCTTTTAGTCAGTGCTGTATGACTCACACAGGCCCTCTGGGTGTTGGGGTCACAGCTCTGAGGAGACCTGAGTAATCACTGTCAGGGCCATCTTTTAGACCAGCACCCAACTACTCTCAAACAGCAAAGAAAGACAGGGGAAAAGCAAAGCATTTAAGGATAGGTAGGATTTAAGAGATCTGTAAAGTCAGTACTGCATTCAGATAGAAAATATTTTAGCAGTGTGTCTTTTTCTGTCAGTTCTCTTGCTGCACTTTTAGTACATCTTGAAAATGTCTGCTTTGTGTACTTTTTAGTCAAATTAGTACCAAGTGCTTAAAAGTGGCTAAGGGATCCTAGGAAGAATTTATGGGGAAAAAAAATCTTTGTGTAATAAGGATATATCAGAAAAAATAAAAAGTAAAGCTGAGCAGTGAAGTCATGTATCTTATGATTATTCCTCATGTTTACTTAATCCATTGTTAATGGATCTTTAGTGGTTTATGAGCTCTGCTTGGCTGGGGTGAGTGCTATAAAATAAATTGATGGTAAAAAAGGTTAATAATAGAAAGGCCTAGGTGTGGTCTAAGAAGTCACAATTCAAAAGATTGCAAACAAA
The DNA here is from genome assembly GCA_013396995.1 of Dicaeum eximium. Lineage (NCBI taxonomy): Eukaryota > Metazoa > Chordata > Aves > Passeriformes > Dicaeidae > Dicaeum > Dicaeum eximium. Next base: position 299,337 of record VWZP01009881.1, on the reverse strand, counting down.
AAGGTAGTATACCATCTGTGAGTGTACAGTCTTGGTGTCTGATTTCACTTTACTTGCATAAAAGTCTGATGTTCAGAATCACGCCAAGTTTAACTCACAAAGTTGGGAACTTTGAGTTCCTCTTGCAAACTTGGCTGTGTCAGGAAACCTCTCCATTATTCAGAATAGTTGGCAGCCTCTCATTGAAAGGGGCCCAGAACTGGCAAAGGAAATTCAGGTCAGAAAGAAGGCACATTCATCAGCTGATCCCTCTGCAGAAGGTTGTATAGTCCTTGCTACAACAGGCTCAAATTGCTGCTCTGACTCATTAAATAAAAGTTGAACTTAGAAAGCTGGGCCAGAACAGCCTTGTACCTATTACATGCTTTGTTTACCAGTGCTCAAGAACTGTTCCTAACCTAGATGGCACAGTTAAACTGTGGTTGGTACATTTAAACTAGTCATCAACACAAATGCCAGTTTATTTTCCATGATGACCTTCAAGTCTTTGGGGACTCGCTGTGCTTTCCATTGTTTATGCAGAGCTCTGGGCTGCTTTTCCTTAGCACTCCAGCAGGACCCAGGAGAACAGAACATGCTTTATCTGCTACTGATGAAGAGATGAAACGTTAGTTAAGGTTTACCAAGCATAAAGCGGCCTAAAAAAACAACCCTGTGAAAAGCAAAGAAGCAACAATACAAAGATTGCAAATAATCATCAAACTGGGTTATTTTTCAATTACTTACTACGAGTTTCTGGATTAACAGTTACATGTCAATATAGACAGAGCTGCAAAGTGTGTGAAATATAGAAATAGCCTAAGAAAGCTACTTTCAGTAACATAATGAAATTGTTGTTAAAATAGTTATCTTGCTTGTAGATATTACTTATATTTTGTTCCAAAAAACCATTATGTAACTATAAAAAAAATCACATTGTACATTCATTGAGTCTTTCAGATGCAAGCCTACTTCTTTTGAGAATTCAGTGAATCATGCAAAAACTCATATTAAGTGATGCTTTTAAAATCAGTGTAATGATTACTTGCAATCTCCATATCATATCCTTTCCCTGCTTCTAATATTAAGCAGACAGCCTCTGGTATGCACTGCTGAATACCAACTCTTCTTGTGACTTCAGGCACCTTGGGAATTCACTACACCTCAGCTAAATTTTATAAATCAAGTTTAGAAAGGTCTGAGCATTTTCAAATATATTTATGTGCTAGTTTAACTAATGTGGTTTAAAACCTGATTTTTAGTTTGAATTTGTATATATATTTATGTATAGGTCTGGATGACATTTCAAAAATGTCTAAGGCTACCTTTTAATGTGATTATACATCACTTGGATGCTGGAGTATATTTTGAAAGGTTACTTAGGATTTGCATGTACCAAGGACTGAAGCATTCAGTTGAGAAGGGAAGAATTTGAGTCATTACCTGAAGGAGTCCTTTTCAGCCTATGGAGATTCAAGTCCACATTCTTTGCTTGCATTATATTATTTGGTGCCATCCAGATTCTATTATATTTTATATTAAGCAGATTTGTTGCTGTCTATTCTTCTCTTTTCTTCTTGGGTTTTGGGGCTTTGGTTGGTTTTTTGGTGTTTTATTTTTTGGGGGATTTGGGACTATTTTTATCTGATATAGACACATCCTTGTAAGAGCAAGAGTGTGTAAACACAAAATTGCACCTAGTCACTGACTTTATATTCTGTCTATTCATTAAGAAATAATTTGTTTTGTTTTACCTACCATTAAATTAAGGACTTCCACCCATTTGCCTGAACAGAAAGTGGCTGGCCTACCTTTATCTCCTGTAAATGGTATGGTTGCCCATACACTGAAGATTTTCTGGAGGAACCCATTAACTGAGGGTTGATGCTTTTCTGTTGTTCCGTTTGTTTTGACTTTTACTATATGTTTTAAACTTTTTTTTTTTCTTTCTACTTTTGAGGTTGCATTTTTGATGTTCAAGTTCGCACCAGCCTTAATCAAGGGTTTAAATCACCAGGAACTCCAGAAGGACACCCCAATTCTGGTCGCAGTGTTGGACAATGTAAAGATTCTCCATGCAGTTTAATAAAGTGCAGAAATGGTGGCAAGTGCATAGAAACTGGCTCTACTGTTTAGTAAGTATACATATATATATATTTAGACACAGTACAGACTGTCCCCACACTAACAACTATGGTAATTTATTGTTTCATATTGTGTTCAGGAAGGAAGGAAGGAAGGATTCAGTTAGACAAACACATTAATACTAAAAGATTAAAATTATGTTAGGACCATTTTTGGGGAATAATTTTAAGAAATTCCATGGGCTAGTTCTGGTCCACTGAAGTCACTGGCATCCAGGCTTACTAGGAAATGCATGGGAAGAATTAGATGTGTGACCTTTTTCTAAAACTAAGTGAGCAGCTGGGATAGCAGAGAAGAAGTAGTAAAGAGGAGAGCTTGACTGTATTAGTATCCAAATGTGGCTGATGGGGCAAAAATAAGTGGCTTCTGTTTCCTGGGAATTATTATTTTCCATTAAAAAACCCCTTGTGGAGTAAACCACTGACTGCCCAACATAGAACGTTCTGAGCCAGTTTAAATCCATAGGAGCTCCAAACATTGTTTGAAATCTGTCAGTTCATCTTAAGGTGCTCATCTGGCTGATCTATGGGATGAGAGGGGGTAGCCATGAGAGGTTGCCCAAAAGATGATCCTCTGGTCTTTCATGCCTGGTCTCTCCAAGCAGATGGAGCAGAGTGCCCAGGCTGTATGCACAGAAGGAGGAAGTACATTTGCACTTCCAAATTGCTGTTGAGTGTCAACACTTCCATTGTAATAAATTTTGTTTTCAAACACTTTGTAACACAGCTGTAAAACCTTTGCTGACGAGCATTTTTTATTTTAAAAGTATCTGCCAAGATTAATTATGCTTGCTTCCCCTTATGTTCTTTCACACTTATTTCCACATATTTGCATAATTTTTTTAAAAAGAGAAAAGTGCTGATTTAAAACTTGTTAAGATACTGACTGAAAACATTGCAGACAGCAAGACAGATTCAAAAGAGAAAAAAAGCTTTGCACTGTGGAGCCTCTGTATGATGCTTCTTAAAACAACAAAAACCTGTCCTTCTGTGTGCTGCAGAGAAAAATATTTGCATATCTGTCAATCTAAAAACAATCTACCAAGTCTGCACTGGAGAGAGAATTATATGGTAATTGGTTTTTCTGCCTGTGACACAAATCTTCATCTGTAAGAAAATTGGTACAAAAAACCTGCTTCTAAAGCTAGTAAACTATACTGATATTTGGAAAATTGACCCCAAATTAGCACACAGAGTGCTCCCCATTCCCCTCATGAGTGTATTTATATTCTTCTAAATACAGTAACGAAGTAAACACTTTAAAAAACATAATTTGGAATTTCTTTCTGACTGTTGCACTGCAGCATGTCACAACTGTTGCACTTTGCAGGATCCTCCCAGAGCTGCTAAACCCTTGACATTTGATCTTTCTGAGGAACAAGAAAGGAAAATGATCATCTTTCCCCTTATGAGCACAGCAGAGGCACTACAAAACCAAAATTGCAAGACAAAAAAAGCATAAATATGGGTTGAAACATCCCACTCCCATCCACCCAGCTAAATCCTTGCTTCAGCAATTTACTCAGCTGTGCTAAATCACCTTCATGTCTCTGAGGTGAGCCAGCAGCAGCATCTAGAGCACATTTGGGAGGCAGGTGGCAGGCTAGAATGGCAGCTGGTGAGAGGAAAACATAGCGAGCTTGGTATTACAGGCAAAGTTCTTTTTCATCATTACAATTTGTATTCCAGACTAGTTTAGAGATTATTCTAAAATTTCTGGGGCATTGAGGGAAGGGGGGGAAGGAGGGCATAATTTGGTTTTTCTGGGGTTTGTTTGTTTGTTTGCATTTAATTTATAGTGACCTACTACTGAATTCTATTCCTGTCCCCATATTTCAGGACAGCTAGGTCTTCACACACCAGGTGTATGTGCATGAATGTACCAGTAATGGCCACCTTTTCCTCTCATAGAAAAAGTGAAGCATTGCCAAAGAGGCATGGATGTAGCTTACATATAATTTCTGTCAAGTTATAGTAGCTGTCAATACTGTCTCACGTATTTTCTCAGGGGGAACTTCTTTCTATTTTCAAATCATCTGTGTTCCTTTGAAGAGCAGAGTCCTTGAGGGAACTGGATTTGTGTTCAAATATTTTCTCTGCTGAAATGAGATCTCTCCAGAGGTTTTAGTTGCTGTTTTGAGCTATTTTTATTTCTTGCCTTCACGACCCTGCCAGAAAGTGTGCAGTGCTGCTCAGCTGTAAATTCCGTTGCTATAGGGATAATGCTTTGATTTAAATAGAAACATAAATATGCAGCATTAATCTTTACATTCTGGCCAGCAACAGTGCACAACTGCTGTGTTTTAACAAAACAAAGGGGTAGTACTTGAATAATAAAATGAAGAATACAATTTTCAAGGGACAATAATATTATTTTATTTATGATGCATAATCATAGAAAATAGAAAAATGCATATAACAAGATTGTCTGCTAGGTGTTATGCTAGGTGACTTCTTGTTGGTGAAGTAAGAAAAAAGTGTATCTTGTGTGCTGTTTGAATAGAACATCAGACAAAATGGAGAGGATTCAGTCTGCCAAATGTGAGTGTGTAGTGTCACTTTAGACACCCCTGGGGAGACGCTTGGCCATCACCTGCTCCTTCAGAAGGGTTTGGGACTTGAATAAATTTTCTGTCACACCTCTAAGTCTCATGTGGATTTCTCAGTACTCTACAGCTTTCAAAGAGCAACAGCCACTCAGGTTTCAGAAATTAAATCGTACCCCATATCAGTGGGGTGGCCCATAAAAGGAGCTTCTGTAGTCTCGTTATGAGGCCAGATTCAATTAAAATAAATTTGCAGGGCAAGGACAGAATCAATATGTAACACAAGGGCATGCTTTCATACTCTGTAAGGGAAAAGACATTTAGCTGTTTAATCATCATGGTTTAAAACAATACAAGTTCCTGTTTGGGGGGGTTAATTTGCTATCTAAAGTTTTTCATCCAATTTGCCTTATTTAATAGGACACTTTTGCAGCATTCCAAATTCTCTTTGTTTAAATACAGCTGATTCTCTTTCAATCTTGTTTTCTTCAGGCTCCATCTTTACCTTCTAGCCTGAAGATAGACTATTTTTTGTTAATGCTCTAGTTTTTCACTGTGTGAATTTTAAACCACTCTTATTTAGAAATTTCCTTCCTTGCTCAGCACCTTTCCACTACAAAACAAATTCAAGAACTTGTTTTTGTCCTGTAATCTCCAGTGGATTGGGCAGTCTGATGGGGCCAATACATGCCAATATAAATTTGAGATGTCCTGCACTATCTGAGATACTTATATGATGTTGAGAAATGTTTCAGTTCCTCCTGAAGAAATGTTTGGAGGTCAGACAAGATACCCTAGGGAGTTTCAGATGTCTAACTAATTTGATAAATTAATTAAGCTTCTGATCTCCATTGAGTATATGCCCATCTTGCATATAGAATCCTAAATTCAGGTGTCAAAATGTGCTGTTCTGAACACCTCCTTTTCTGCTATAAGATTACTTGTTTCATTTGACACCACATTTGCATAGCTATGGGAAATTCCATATTTGTTAGCATTGAGAATGACATTTTAAATTACATATTTTCTATATTTAACATTTTTTTGTTTAATTTTGGATCTAAGTAATCTTTCAAATTCTTCACAAAGCCTTTAGGATCTTTAGTTATTTCACTATAAAATTCAAGAAAAGCTCCTAGTTTGATCAAGATTTTGTGTAGTAACACAAAAACACACTTCTTACATATTTTATTTGTAAGATTACTTGTAATTACTTTTTAAATTATTTTTTCATTACTTTTTACCTGAATTTTGATTTTTAAAATTTTGGTTTTCATTCATAATCAACACTGATATACACTTGTAATCCTTGCTTATGTAGAAACTGTGTTATTTGTTTGAGAGCTAATTTTGGCTTTGGTAAGGGTCTTTGAACCTGAATACACTGTTCCATGAATACTGCATGATGCTTTTAAGCATTTTACAAGAAGCAAAAAAGAAAAAGCCATTAAATTAAAAAATCCTGGAGCTTCCTAAATACAAATATTTCAGAACTTGAAGTGGTAGTTTACAAAATTTAAAATGTGTTCATTTTACTTCCTGAGGATGACTTTGCCCCATAATTACTCTGAAGTGCATCCTATTAAGAGTCCTTTACAAAACCAGGTGATTCAAGATTATACAGTTTGTTTTCTGACACACTATCAAAATTGTATTTGAAATCCTTTCTATCCTTTCCCACCTATTATACCTAAAGAAATACAAGAAGCATCTGGATGATGCTCTTTGTCGTACAATTTAGTTTTTGCAAGGAGCAGGGAGTTGGACTCAAAGATCCCTATGAGTCCCTTCCAACTTGAGATATTTTGTGATTCTAAATGGGTCTTTAAATCCCTGAGAATCAAGTCACCAGTGCAAGCTATTGATCTCTCCTGGTCTGAAAAAACAAGCAACCAAAATCAGGAAGACATAGAGAAAGCAAGACCAGCATGGCAGGCTGCATGATGGAAAATATTTGAAACACTTGCTCTTCCTTCATCTCTGTAAAGATTAGGAAATTTTGAATCTAACTTCTCAACACCAGCTCAACTTGCTTTGGCATATTGAAAGGCTTCATTTGTTGATAATCATTGCTACTGTAAGCCAGCAAATACGTTCAGCTCTGTGCAAATAATTTTCAATAAATTTAGAAACCTGACTTCTGTTAGGTCATAGAAGACAAGAATTGAAAAAAATGTAAACACATACACAGACACAAGCCAGGGAAGGGGAAGAACCCTCATGGATGATGCCCAAGAGCAGCAGCACCAGCTCCAGCAGCCTCCCTCATGGCCCAAGGAAGGGGCGCTGCTGTTTGCACTCAGGGAGTTAAATCCCTTCCCCTTCTCAGTAGCTTCCATGCACCAAAGCATAACATTTATAGCTGAGACAGAAAGCATTCTGATGCTGACTTTGATGAATTGAGGTGCTTTTGCTTTTGCAAGGTCCTGTCCACTTTCCCCTTCATTCCAAAAGGCAGTTTATCACTCCGAAGGGTTTGTTGGCTGTGCTTTGTTTGCATGTTGTCTGATCTGAAGGTTTGGTGAAACAGCAGTTTCACAAACTCCTCATTATGCCTTACACAGAAACAGTGGGCTGATTAATGGAGGATATGCAGCTCAGTCAGTGCAAAGAAAAATTCGAGTGTGCACAAAACAAAAAACCAAACATGGACCAATCAAGACCCAATCAAAATATATGAGTTTTCATTCTTAGCCTTGAGAGAGAAAACTTCCATGGAAAAAATCCATAAGATTTTTTTATTCAGGGGAATAATTTTTTGATTATAAAGTGATACAAAATGCTAGAATAAAAATAGGTCTAATATATTTAATTTTAACTCTTTAGTAAGGAGGGCATTTTAAACATCAATCTCAAGTGTATTCTGTATTTAACAATTTCTGTAGGATTCATACTAGTTTTAAATTTATAGGTTGGTGTGACTTCTTTGGGTTTGTTCCCCAGCCTGAATGAAAGAAAGGCATAAAGTATAGCAGACAATAAGTTCAATGATTGAGTCAGTTTAGAAAATTTACTTTTGGTGTAGATTTACAGTCATAGATACATGAAACCCAGATTGCCACCTCTTTCATGGCCATTTCCACTGTCCTCTTTTCTGTCAAGTGCTTCAACAAACCTACAGCTGATATACCTGATACAGCTAATATAAGAATTTAGAAAATTAACAATCTCTAAGTGAAAGGCAGTTGCTGACAGACTCCTGTTAGTAGGTAAAATTTATAACTGTTAGCAATTCCCTTATGCTGGTTTCATTTTTATCACTGGTTTGTGCTGCTTACCTTTCCCTTTTAATGCCCACTTTAACTCCTCCTATTTTATGAAGCCAGGGCCTTAGGGAGTTAATTGTAGAGCAAAGCAAACATACAAAATCTACAAGCCTTTTTTTTTTTTACAGATGCTAATATTGTAATGCTAATATTAAAAATAAAATATTTCCTATTATGTACATTTTTCTTTTATAATACAATGAGCATACCGAAAAGTTAAATGAGGAACTTGATTAGTACCCTTTTCTGTTAACCATTTTGGATCAGGTTATTAAACATAGGTATCCAAACTTGAAAATCTTTATTAGATTGCTACTGACATGTTGATTTCTTTTCATAATACTGTTGCATTCTTTCCCTTCACTTACCCTCTGTAGCTGTGACTGCCTCACTGGATGGAAAGGTGCATTTTGCACAGAAACTGTGTCAGTGTGTGAACCTGAGCATGATCCTCCACATCTGTGTCAGCAAGGCAGTACCTGTGTGCCACTGCCTAGTGGCTACACATGTCACTGTCCTCTTGGGACAACTGGCAGCTACTGTGAACAAGGTATGTTAAATGCACACTACACTGTACACACAGTCATATGGTGTAAAACCACTGCATTTTGCACTATATCAATTAAATGTGACATAGAGACACACAAAGTACAAAAAAGGTTTAAAAAAGTGCTGCTCTTTTCTGTCGGAAAAAGTAATTTAAAGCAATGAATTGCTAGATATTGTTTCCTTACTCTGCCTATTTTAATGCCATTTTTCCCTCAATTTTTTCAAATCATTCAACCAAATTCACAAGCATGATTTGTCAGACACCAAGGGGACAGGAAGCATTGCAGAGCAATGTTATAGTGCTTAGTTCAATTCCCAAGCTCACCATAATGAAGTATGATGGGAAATACACTTGAGATCATAGTAGTGGTACAGAAGAGGGAAGCATCTGGGACCTTATCCAATTTCTACTGATCCTAATGGAGAGGTTCCTGTTGACTTCACAGCCTGCTGGGGAGGGATGCACTGAAAACGATGACAAAAGATGCCAACATCACTGTAAAAATCCACAAGTGATAATTCTCCCTGGCTTTCTTTCAACACGTCACCCTCAAAATATGTCCTCAGTTTGCAGGTTATGCATTTCTTACCCTCATGTAAAGGAATCCTTTATCTGTTTTCTTCTCTGAGAGGTAGTGCAAATGAATATCCAACAATGTGGATACACAGGTGCTACAAGCTCAGGGACTTTTCCTGACAGTCCCCAAAATGCCTCTGTGTGTAAGGAGGTGTTGTACAGCCCACACCCTCTATTCCACAGCTCTTAGATTGATGTTAATTTTGTACAAGTTCATCTTTTCCTGTTGAGAAGCTTTGTGTACAACTTTTGGAGAGCTCCAGTTACTAAATTAAATAGCTACCCTTCCAAACTGCCTGTCAAGGTCCAGCCTCTCTTGTTGCATGAGTTTGAAGCACAAAACTGACAAGCTGAACTGCATTTGACCTGATTTGCAGTCCTCACCCCATAGATGGATAGTTTTTAAATCCCATTACACGTGGAATTGGGAGGTGCAAATGAAAAAGAATATAGCTTCTGGAAAGTTACTGTTGAATTCCTTATTCCATGTAAGAATGTGCTTGCTTTATTGCCTCTGCTGCAACAGCTGTTCAAGGCTCTTTATATGAACTCTTCAATTTTGAATTCTCATTTCAAGTGAGGTTTTCAAAAGTAATGCCATCTGGATTCAGGACACTGATCATCAGGATATGTGCTATACACAAAGCAGGTAATTAATCAGGTAAACACTCCTGTGTTCTGACTCCAGAATACATTTAGGTCTTCTTATGATGGCCACATTATCAGTACAAAACTTATATTGGAGCAAGAGAAAATTATATTTCTTACAGATTGTCTTTCTTGTAGTAATTCTTCACCTGGTAAACACATTAGAGGGTTCCTCTGTTTTATTTAAAAGCTTTCCTTTTATGAATAGGTACTGTGGATCCTGACCAAACTCTGTGCCCTGTATTTCACCTTACTCTGTGGCAGAATAATGAATTATCATGAGATTTTTCAAAGAGCAGTTTGCACTTTTAGTGGATGGCAAATTGCTAAAAAACAGCTGCTTATCAAGATTGAATATCTCATCTCTGGATTAATGGTGGTTATTGGAGCCAAAAGAAAAAGAGACAGAGAGCAATGAACAGCCCAAGGGACTGGGAGAAACAAAGGGTAATTAAAGGATGAAGACTAATGAATGTACCAGAAAGAAGGAAAAAAGTGTGAGAAGAAGACAGAAGAGATTTATGAGGCAAAAAAAGTGCAGAGTAGAATAACAAAGGGTAATGACAGACAGGGGTTTACCAGATAATAGCAATTGGTAAAGACAGTACAACAGCATAGATTGCACAAGAACAGGTCAGGTGAAGTGAGAAAATGGGGTAATAGGGGTAGGACCACAATAATAAACAAAGGTACTCTGAACACAGAGTACTTACTCACAGGGCTTACTCGATTATCTCACACAGTGACCATTGCCAACATGTAAATTGAGCAATATTCTCAGGAGGTTGTAGAAAGATGTGTGTTATTTCATGTGTTTTAGAGGAAATAGAAGAAATCAACCCACTTGACAAAGAGAGGGTAGCAGTTTCAATTACTCTGCATTTCCTATATGCTGTGCACAACCAATTCATATTCAGGAAGTAGTGCAGTGATATTTTGTAGCCTGAAATGCTGAGAGCAAATATTTCATTGTATATTCAACCTGACAAAGCAAGTGCCAGGACTTCCTTTTCTCTTTTTCTCAGAGAAAGATCGAGAGATTCAGCAGGTAGACAGCACCCTGGTGACTGACAAATAGGAAGATGCCTGTGAAATTTAAGACCAGTTTTGGAAAGGCAAGCATCCATAATGAGCACTAAGAAAGAAGAACAGGGTTGTAAATTAGATCAGAATGGGCCCAAGAAATAAAGCCTTGTCATGCAAGGCAGAGTAATACACATGTTCAAGAACTTAAAACTCCACTTCTTGGGTGCACTGTGTTGTCCAAACCCATTAACACTCATAAAACAAGAGTGTTAGGTTTCAAAAAGTAACACTGATGTAAACAAACAAAAATATTAATGAATTATACTTCCAGAAACAAAAGTGATTGTAATGAAATGGGACGTAAATGAAAAATTTATGGAGGAGTCTTTTTTACTTGGTGTTAACATTGTCATTTGGGCTCAGACCACTTCCAAAACTGTCTGTGACACACAAAGCAGCGAATCATGTTGTTCCACTGGTTTGAAAAGGTCACAACTGTGACAGTAACACAGCAAAGCCAGCCCAGCTCCTGAGGTATATAAATGGCAACCAAACATTGCCATGATCTGGCCCAGCATTAATTCTTAGTTAGCACTCCCATAACCACAAGGATTGGGAATATGGGGAAGTAGTTTATCTAGGGTTTTTAAAAGTAGTTATGTTTTGCATGACACCAAAACATGATGTTAATAAAATCTTTTGGTCATTTGACCTAAAGTTTGCAACTAAAGCACCAGACAATTCTAACTTTTCTTCTGATTAAGAAGGTAAGCTTCAGCCTGCAGCAGCATAATAATTTAGTTATTTCAATAACACACAATATTCAAAACCGATAAGAGTTTCCAGTAATTTGTCTGGGGAGTCTCCTGCATGGCTTTGCACACAAAATTCCAGCTTATTCCATTTGTGCCAATGAATGCCTTTATAATTAGATCTCTCAAAGGGTTTCTGAAGAGGGAGAAGTCCCTAAGGACCTGTTTTTTTCAGTTCCCCTGCAAGTATATAGTAGACCTGTTGGTTTCACTATAATTATTACTATGAGAAACGGTGGTGTCCTAGGCTGACGGTGTCTCCTATCCCAATCATTCTTTGGAATTTGTTTTGTCTAGGGCGGCGGGTTTCCCCCGCTGCCCCCCCCCATCTCTCGCTCTCTCGGCGGGACACTGCCGGGGGCTGACTTTACTTTTGCTTTGGCTGCTTGCTGGCTGCTTCGGCTTTTGCCGCCTCGGCTTTGCTCGCTTCTTGCTTGCTTTTTTTTTTTTGCTGGCTGCTTTGCCGTCTCTCTCTCTCTCTCCCTTTCTTTCTTCCCTGTTTCCCGAAGAATTGGACCGGCTCAGGACCTGCTCTGGACCGTGAGTCTGCAAAAGACGCGGAAGTGCCCTTCCTGCACAGCGACCGCCTGAGTAACATTTGGGGCTGGTTTTTTTCCTTTCTGTGTTGGGGAGTGTTATTTGTAAAATAAACAGGTTTTTTCCACTTTCCTCCAAGGTTTTCCTTCCCGACCCCGGGGTTGGGGGAAGGGGGGGAGGAGGTTTGTTTTCTAGGGGAGGTTTTCTTCCCCAGTCTGTCCTAAACCAGGACAGGTGGCCAAGATAAAATGTCAAGGTTGATTCTTCCTAAGAAAGAAGGAACAATGTAAAACCCTTTTGCAGCAGGTAGTTTGATTATACAACACATTGTTACATATGTGAACACAAGATCTCTTTTCATAAATAGTAATTATAAAGACATGTGAACTTTAAAATTACAGTCATTATCCATCATTACAGTCTGTAATTATATTTTAATATCTAATAAATTCTATCTTAGCAGCTTATTCCTCTCATAAGAACTGTGTGCCTGTGTGAGGCCAGTAATCCTGTCTCCAGCAGTGGCCAATTATGGAGGTTTAGAGAAAAAATTAATACAGCAACTATATACAACATCTCCCTGAAGCCCTCCTTTAGCATTTAAACATTTATGGCTTACCTTTTTTTTTTTCTTGACATTTATCTTAATGGATTAAATCAAGTCTCTAATCTTGTTATAAGCAGCATCACCAAAGGCTGTGAAAAACTTGAACAAAGTAATTTTTAAGTCAGTAAAGTTCCTCTGACATTCCATTACACACTGAGATATATTTACACATAAGATAGAGTTTCTATAGGTACTGGTCATATTTATTTCCCAGATAATTTTGTAGAGGAGTGAAGAAGACCTACAATATCAGATTAGTTAATTGTGAGATAACAGAGACTGATAATGTTCTTTTTTAAGGGGACAGCAATGTAATATTTGAAAGATTCTATAGATGGCACTATTGGAGAACACTTGCCAGTGGTGAAAATAAACAGGGTTTTCATCACAGTATTTCTATGAATTTTAAATTATTCAGGAGTTTCCTTTAGCAGGCATAGTTTGTGCCACATACATTCATAAAATCTATGATTATTTTTCTTGACTTCAAGGCATGATAAGAGAATGCTACTGCCTTTTTCACAAAGAAACAAGTTAATAAATAGACTTCTTCAACTGTATATTAGTCTCTGAATTCCATAGCTACAAATACTGCCTGTCAATGTACAGCTCTTGAACAACTGTAGGAAAATGTAGAGTTTTCATCATTCTGTCCTTGGTTTAATGAGATACTTGTCAAGCAATAAGGGCATTTCCTTGATGAACAAAGGGCGAGAACTTCTTTGGGCCATGTTTGTTCAGCTGAAGTCAATTTTCTATATATTATTTTGATGTCAAATTCCATTATTCTGATAAAAAAGTACAGCAAATTTTTGAAAATACCTGATAAACTGACAGAAAAAAAAACCCTTGACTTTTGAAATAATTTTTACTATAAGTATTTTTTACTTTCTACATAGTATAGAATGTTACTTGACATATTTTGTCTGCTATTGTAAAATAAATTAATTCACAGTAAGATTTAGCTCAACATTTACATGACAAGACACCTTACATACACAGTCAAGCACATACATGTGCACATATGTTGGGTTTACCTGACAATGCAGTTAGACTTGCACAGTCTGTTTCATAGTTATCATTTGGACACTTTTGTTTCTATGTTTAACCAGAAGGATAATTTTTAATGAGTCACAATGACTATTGTCACTATTGTCTTTTAGTCATTTAAGCAATGCCAATCTCATCAAGCTTTGTTTTAGCCACAGCATTCATGTCGCATAAGGATAAAATGTGTTGTCTAAATTTTACCTGAAAAGCAATCTAAGCTTTCAGGTTTATCATTAACAGTCCAGTAAACTTAATATTCATGGCAGGCACAAGGGAACATGCATTTGTAATATTTATCTGTATAATTTAAAATGCCAAGTAGAATAAAATGAGTTACCTACTCAAACACATCGTATATAAACCCAAGTGGAAGAAGTCATGTATGATAAAATGAAGGAGATGACAATACCCTCCACACCAAGTCAGCCATGTCATCATGGGACGTGATGTCCCAACAAAAATCCAGTCATCTACTTACCATTCCCTCCAGTCACCCAACTGAGTAAGAACAAGATCCAGCCAGATTAGCAGGATGACTCTGAAATTACTTAGACTTCCTCTATGAGCATGAATGATATGCTGGAAATGTACTTGCCACCTTACTTTGTGAAGGTGTTCAGAGTTAGGTAGGTAGGTAGGTAGTTAGTTAATGGTGGGAATTGGTTTTAAAGCAAAGCACCTAGATTTAAGTGTCTAAATGTGAGTTCAATATCTAAGTTCCTATTATGAGTTTAAAGCTTTGAGAGCATTTCTCAGCCCATAGGGATTGGGTTGGTGTCTGGTCTCAAAGATGGCTTTGCTGAGGAGGAGTTTTCCCAGCATTGCAGCAGGAGTTTCCTCCTGCATTGCTTCAGAAGCAGCATTAAATACCCCACGATCCTGTGCTGAACTACACTGTAGCAGCATCAAGATCCACTTGATCTGGACCCTGAATCACAGACTGATTTTCAGGCTGGACCTTAACACTTGCTTCATCACTGTGGAACTGATGTTTCACTTGCCCTAGCTCAGCTACCAGGCATGGGGAGGCTTGATCAGGCTTTACCAAGTGAAAAAATGAGCCAGACATGGCTTTTTCTATGTCTTTTGTTATGAGGTCCTCACTCCTTTGAGCAGTGACTCACATTTCCTTTCCCCTTCTTGTTGGAAGCTGGAACAGACTGCCCAGAGAGGCTGCAGGTTCTCTGTCACTGGAGATATTCAAGAACTGCCTGGACACAATCCTGTGCCATGGGCTCAGGATGACCCTGCTTGAGCAGGGAGGTTGGACCAGGTGATCCACTGTGGTCCCTTCCAACCACACTGTGATTCTGTGTAGCATCACCAGATACAGTATTCAGCTTAGAAAACGGAGCCATTAACCAGGTACAGAACAAGAGTATTTGTGAAAATGCCTGTTGTAGTTACAACGCATCCCACGGTGCTGTGTTCTAGTGAGTAATGCAGTAGTTACACAGCAAAGCTCCTACCAATTTAGCTTATAGGATCAGCAAAGGCATCCATTTACCTCATTTGTTTTAGCAAAGAGTTGCTCAGGAGTAAGCATATGTAACACAGATGTTGTCTTGTGCAAGTTTAGCTGAACTTCTTATTTTCTTATCTTAGGTGAAAAATAAAGTTTGCTGCCAAGAAAACAGCATTAGAGTACCTCAGCCTCTGATGTGTTAGTTTTGTATATGCCTGCCATAAAAGAAAATTGAAAAGCTTAGATTGTCATATTCTTCACCTTAAAAGTTTGTCGGTCTATAGAAGCAATTTTGCAAAAATGAAATTTCATACTGTTCACCTCTGTGCACTCTGGTAGAGTGAATGCATTCTGGTTTGGGATATGGGTGCACGTATGGGTTCCACACACCTGTCAAGCCAGATTTTTTCCGTGCATATAATCAGTACTTGCAGGATCCACAGGCCATTTACAAGAAAATTATAAGTCATTCTGGTACTTCCTATAGTAGTTCCTGCTGCATTGTGGCAAAATATGTTACTTTCTGACACTTGTAAAATACATTTATTAGGAATAAGCCTACTTTTTAAAGATAATGAAAATAAAATATTTGCATCTTAGAAGTTCCAGAATGAAGTATATTAAATAGAGTATTGTATTTGATATCCATAAATCAGGATAATACCTCCTTACTAAAGAATTCTGACATCTGTTGCTGAAGCTGTGGGTCTTATTTTTTAATACTTTATCTGTAATATGAAACCATGGACTTAATTCTTTCTCTGAGTGATACTATGAAATTACCTTTTATCCTTGCTCTCTTTCTTTGCTTCAAGGCTTTTTATCATAGCAATCTTCCTTTCATATCCCTCCCAATGACAAGCAGTGTAGCATTTCAATCCCGCTGATTTTGCTCTCACACTAGTCATTGTCCAGGCCTCCTCCATAAGCAGCAAAGAATTAACTACATTGATAAAGTGAAGCTGAATCTGCCACAGAGACTTTCAGATGCCTCATTATACACTTTGCCTAAGGTGACCTTTTAAGCAGCTGCATATTTTCATGTAAGATTGACCACTGTGGCACAGTTCCTCCACATGTAAGGCTCACTGTGCAAAAATATGCTGAGACTGTCTTACAAATGATGCCTGAAGAAAAAATGTCTATATACAAAAAGAATTGTTATTATTGGTTGTTTTTTAAATACAAAGACATCAGTATAGGGATTTTATCTTTAACTACTAATGAAGAGCCTTGTCTTACCTATTGAAAAAGTGTCCATATGGAATAATAATGTCTTTTGTACCTGATAGTGTTTATAAGTTTTAGTGATGTAAAGTACAGCACCAAATCTGTTTAGCAAGCTTTATTACTATTTATCATCCAGGGTAATTGCTATTCTAAATACTTTTATTTCTGTGAACTTTTACATATAGATGCCAGAAACTTCATGCTTTAGACATTATGCACAGACACTGGTAGCCTTGATAGGATGCATAACAGCTATTATGATGCATAGGATTGGAGTGATTTGAGAATATATACATAGATTGAACAACAGCTCATCAAAAGCCTGATTCTGATTATTCAAGCATTTAATAAATCCATTTTAATTGATATTCCAGTGATTAAAACTTTACTTTTAGAGTTAATGAGATTTTTTGCCATCAAATCCATGTACCTTCCTCGGAAATATTATCTGTAATCTACCAGGGGGAATTAATAAAAAGGTCAGCTGTGCAGTTACTGCCCATTCAAGGAGTATCCTCAGGTTATGCTGGTAACAGGTGAGAGATCTGGGTCTTTCCTAGTGATGCATCTGCCTGCTGGACACTGTCCACCAGGGACACCTTGAACCCTGTTCTGAGGGAGGTGGTGACAAACAGACACATCACAGGAGCTTTGCAGCATGCTGGCTGTATTCCAGCCCAATAACTGAGCCCATCTGTGACAGGCAGTACAAGGTGCAGCTGGCTGGGGAGTGGGTTCACCAGCAGATGCTCTGCAGAAAACTTGAGTGTGGAAAGATAGCAAAAGGTATCTCAGAATGCACTTCAAGGACATCCTGAAGGTATATTTGACTGAGCAAGTTGCTATAAAACAATGAAATTGGGAGCACCAAAACGAGGAAAGACATTGATCTCTTAGAAGAGACACAGCACAGCTTCAGCTGGAAATGCAGAAGTGAGAAGGGAACACTTACAACTCATGCATTTAATACTGCTGTTTAACTAAATAGTAAAAATGGTTTATCACACACAGGTCTAAATACACCCTGCACATCTCAGTAGCTTGATTTATTCCAGCAAACCCACAAATAGAGTAAACCAACAAGCACATGATCATGAATTAGCTAATAACTAATATGATTAAAGAGATTATTTACAAGAGCATGTAGTTACAGGACAAGGGGAAATGACTTCAAGCTGAAAGAGAGCAGGCTGAGATTAGGTATTAGGAAAAAAGTCTTTGAGACTGGTGAGGCACTGGAACAGGCTGCCCAGAGAAGTTGTGGATGCTCCATCCCTGAAAGTGCCCAAGACCAGGTTGGATGGAGCCCTGAGCAAGCTGACCTGGTGGAAGATGTCCCTGGCCATAGCAGGGGAGTTGGACCCAGATGATCTTTAAGGTCCCTTCCAAGCCAACCCATTCTGCGATTCTTTGATTCTCTGATAATTATATCTCAAATATGCAATGGTGTTACAGTGGGAAAAACTGGAAACTCTCTCAAGTCACATAAACATTATAGAAAAGTACAATAATTTATCAGTTGGTGAAGGCAGTTGAACCAGCCTGATTTTTTAGTCATATATGAACAATCAGCACTGAAGGAAGAGGTAAGACAGAATGATTAAGTTGTGTATAGCTCAAAAGTGTACATTGTATACCAACTTGAATTGTGTGAGTGTTCTCTTTCACTATAAGACAGGACAATTTCAGTTATCAAACATTCAGTATGATTATGCTAAAAATAAAATTTTAGCAACAATTAATGAACACTTCCCACTTAAAAGGTACATTCTTATGACACACAAAGCAGCGCATTACAAATCCTCCAGTAGGATTTTCATCTCTATGGTGAGAAAATAAATGTTTATTTTGATTCCTGCAACAGTATATTGCATTTCAATTTTTAAACAATGTGAAATTTACACTTATATTTATTTGAAAATGAATGCTAACAAGATCACATTTATTTTGCATTAGAACTGCAGCCTTGATTGTTGAAGGAAAATAAGGCACCCAGAAGACAATGGCATTGATTTGCTATTATCAAAGTTTTATTTTGTATCTAGGTTATTTTTATTCTGTGAAAAGGGAAGAATTGGCAGTATTATGTACAGCATTTAAGTACTATACAAAATAACTGGTTCCATAATAATGCAGCCCTCTCAAAGTATCTTTCAGAAGACATTTCCTCTTGTATTTTTCAGATATTTCCATTAGTGATGCGTCCTTCAGAAATAATGAATCATCGTGGATGTCATTTGCCCCCTTCTATATCCGGCATAAGACCCATATCAAAGTGCAGTTCCAGCCTCTCTCTCCTGATGGTATCCTGTTCTACACTGCACAGCACCTGGGCACTCAGTCAGGTGAGGGGACTCCAGCCTGCTGCTGTCAGACAGCCAAGCACTTTTGTGAAAAAGAAAGGGAGTACATTGGGGTGATTCAGGCACTCAGTCTCTGTAACTCATTGCCCCAGCAATCATAGAATGTTGGGGGATTGGAAGGGACCTTAAACATCATCCAGTCCCAGCTCCCCCTGCCATGGGCAAGGGCACTTTCCACTAGACCAGGTTGCTCAAGGCCTTATCCAACCTGGCCCTGAGCACTGCCAGGCATGGGGCATTCACAAATCCCCTGGGCAACCTGCTCTAGTGTCTAACCACCCTCACAGCAACATATGCCTTCCTAACACCTAACCTAAATTTCCTCTCTTTCAATTTGTACCCATTCCTCATTGTGCTGCAGTTCCTGACAAAGTCCCTCTCTGGATTTCTTTCAGCCCCCTCCAGATACCGGAAGGTTGCTGTGAGGTCCCCACACAGCCTTCTCTTCTCCAGGCTGAGCCGCCCCAAATTTCTCAGCCTGTCTTTGTAGGGGAGGTTTTCCAGTCCTCTTATCAATATTATGGCCTTCCTCTGGACTAGCTCAAATAATTCCATGTCCTTCTTACATTGGGAACACCAGAACTGTATTGTACAGTTGATTTGAATGGTGAATACTCAAGTCCATAAGAAAAAAACCATGCAAACCCAAAGTTTTAGATAGTCCAAAGCCAGCAAGTACTTAATGCACTTATTTAATGGCTCAGGAAACACTTCCCCCTGAAAGTGACCCCAGACAGCTTTTTAGAAGCTACACTAAGATTCTCACTTTGGTGAGCTGGCCCAGTGTTTTAAATGACCAAAACCAAAACAATATAAAAATTGATCCCACAAGTTAAGTGAAAATCAACAGGGTGAATGAGGCTTCTCAGAGGGGTAGCTTTTTGTTCTATAATGTTTAAAAGTGTCCTGGTGCAGCATGTAAAACATACAAGTTGTGCATTTCCCAGATATGCAGAGTGACAAATAAATCTAAATAAAATATTTATAGAAGTATTTTAAACTTTACTAAGTTAACATTCCTAAAACATCATGTCAAGAAAACATCTTTTGATAGTGTAAGTATGTTCTAAAATTTAGTCTTTAAGGTGTGCATTTTTTGTAATTACTTTATTGACATACTCAATTGCATTTAAATGTTGATTGGAGATTTTTAAACAGAAGCATTACGTGTCATCCATAACATCCATAACATCTTAGAGCAAATCTTTCACTTGTATTGAGCAATAGGTTATGCAAAAATTATGTTTTATATGACAAAACAATTATTGATCATGTATTTTACATTCCTTTGTTCAGAGCCCAAAGCTCTAAGATATTTCAATAAACATACTCAGCCACAATAAAAATACTCAGCAAAATAGGAGAAAAAAAGGATGTCTCTCAAAAATTCATATGAACACACATATGCCCAATGTACCAGCACCTTACTGTGTACACAGATTTTTCAACAGGTTGATAATGCATCATACACTGCTGGCACCTCCTGTTTGCCTCATTCTAATTGCAACCACATACAGAGAAGAAGCTTCAAAGAAAAATATATGGAGCATCTGTAATAAAAATACATGTATTAGCAAAGAGCTCTGTCTTCTACAATGAATCTTTTATAGTTCTATCACTTACAGACCAAATTCTGAGATTCTTGGTGAATTGTTCTCTCCTGCATAAACTAAAGCACTACATGGGCCATGAAAAATAGGAGAAAAAAAGGATCTCTCTCAAAAAGAACAGGCAGAGGTCATGGAAGCAGCTAGCGTATAATGAATTTAAATACCTCTTTGGAAGCATCAGAGAGAGTGCTAAGGATGTTTAACTTGAGCCAGGAGTGGTGTAGCCTGAGCATGCCCTCATTCTCTTGCCATTCCTGAGTGTTTAGTTTGCAAAGGAATTAATATTTTCTTTCACTTTCTGAAATGAGTATTTTTGGTTTTTCACTTTCTAGAATCATAGCAATTCCATTTCAAAATAAAATTCCTAAAATTCCTCTTATACAGAGGGTTTTATTCACAAATTTCCTATTTCCACTTTCACTGTCCTCAAGTTTAAAAATATTCAGGAAAAGCTAATTGCCTTCTTTTATTTTTGCCTTCACATAATCCTGTGAAATCCAGGCCAGAATTAGATTGATGAAAGACCTAGAAGTATTCTTAGCTGCCAGCAGATGAGATAGAGCTTTCTGTTGAAGATTAGTTTAGAAAGCACTTCAAATAAAGCTTCTTCTTCTAGACAGTTATGTAAGATTTAATAAATTAATTGCTGAAATCACAGGATTTTATTTCTAAAATTCCTTTTTAATAGGAAATAATTAAAAATTTTTTCCTCACTAGGCAATGCTGTTTTTTTTAAAGAAATGAGCTGACTATGCAGCTAATTTAGTAATGATACTGAGTAGCACAGTTATGTATCAGCTTGTACCCACATAAACACTACACTGGGACTTTTCCTTCAGGGACATGTCCCACCAAATAATCCTCCCATCATTAAAAATAAAATCACATCTTTAGCAGGTGAAAAAAAAAACCCATGATACTTCTGTTGAAACATTTTCTTCCAGCTTTGTTCTTTCTAAAGAACATGTGAAAACTTTCTAGAAAGGGTAAGTCTCCTTACTTTGATCTGCTGGTTCCAGCTTCTATTCCTCTAAAAATATCACTACCCCAGTACACACATTTAAACACCTCACAAACTGGCATAAAATAGAAAACATCCTGTGAATCTGTTCACCTAATTTCCTGTAATTGCCAGTCATCCATTTTGTTGCTTTGTCATCTATTTCTGAATGTGCATCATGACTTTAAGTATGGTACTACTGATTTATGCAGGCCCTAAGAAAATAATTTCCAAAGTCTGACAAGATTTATGTGGCTATCAATATTAATAATAAGCTGGGGATAAAACCCAACCCAACAAGTGAGTTGACTTCAGAAAGTCAACAAAGCTTGACAAAGCTTGAACAAAGCTCTGTATGTTTAAATTTTTTTTAACAGCTCTTTTGCAGAACCTACTCCATCAATTATCAGGCATTTTTCAAATACTACTCAGATAAAACTGAGGGAGAATCTTTTAGTTTTGACCAGGATACCCAGAAAAAAAAA
>VWZP01009881.1:223591-277430 GCA_013396995.1 Dicaeum eximium | reverse complement strand
AACTAATACCTTGGGGAAAAGGGTATGTTTTTATCTCCACAAGAAGACAGAATGAGAAGAGGACTTTATTCCCCTCTTTGACTACTTGCTCTATGCACTGCCTCTGGGCAAGGTCTCTGCAAACACTCTGGAACTCATGTGGAGCCCAGCACACTGTTTGTAGAAGGCCAGCTCACTTCACATTTTCTCAAGGGCAGTGTATCCTATTTTTACCAATGAAAGCATGAGACTCCTAATGATTCAATAGCCTTTAATTCAGACAGGGCTTGCTGGATGCCCATCAAGTGCTTGAACAATGTGTATAATTCAGTCCATTTACACAGCATCACTCTGTATACTTGGAGGCCTTGGCACTCTGGGTAAAAGGTAGTTTATAAGGAGCCTTGCTTTTTTGTTGAGTCACAGCATTACTGAAGTTTTACATTTTTTACCAAAAGTGGAATATGCCACATTCCTAATGACTGCCTGCATTATTCCAGAGTTCAGGCCAGGGTGATGGAAAGGTTTGCTCCCCAAAGAGATGAGAACGAACAGTCAAGCTAGGTGACTAAGAATGAAGTCAGGTCAACAAACAGAATGGGATGACTCATGCTAAATTTAGCACTCAGTGTTTGCAACAGCAGTTCTCTGTCTCTCTTTAGCCAGATTATGTCACCTACGTGGTCTGAAAAACCTAAAAACTTTAACTCCTGATATTTAAGGTATTTCAGTTTATAAAACTCCTGATATTCAGTTTATAAATCTATTACATGAAAATAAGAGAATGCCAGTATAAGTGCGTGCTGTCCACATGATTTTCTAAAACATTGCTTATGATGAAAATTGAATCATGGAACTGGACTAAAATCTTTTGCAAATATTCAGAACTTCTAAATACCTAAAAGGAAGGTGTATTATTTTCCTAATTAGAAAGAAACTGTTCATCCACTCACTTTTAAAACAAGAACTTGAGTGATTAAGTCTTTTTCTCTTTGCAGTTATATTTCCTTAGCTGACAGGGACATAATTTCTGCTTTGTTACTAGTTTTGGAATAATTTGTATGGACTAAATCAGCAGTGTAGGAAGCAGAACTGCCAGCCAGCTGTGTGAGAGAACAGACATCCCCACTGTCTTGAAATCTGTTGCTTATAGCTACCCATTTGACACTGGCAAGCAAACCAAAAATGTTTGGCAAATTCAGGCTGCTCAAGGAAGATGGCTCCTTCCAGCTGCCAAAATGTGCCAGGGTGGCAGTGGTGACTAAAGGAAGCACAGTAAGTTTCTTCACAAAAAAGAAACACATTTTGGAAAGGTGAGGCTGAATAGTCTAATCTACAAATAGATAAGGCCCACCCCTTGTAGATGCATGGGCATCACTGTCTGTAGGGTTGCTCTGGATCCCAGCATGCCCTTCCTGCTATGGGATGGTGCTCCAAACTGAAGCTGGACTCTACCTATTGACACACTGATTCTTTCAGGCTTTGAGAAATATACAGGCTTCACTTGACATCAGTTTCCAGTTTTGCATGAGCTGTGGAACTCCACACATGGAGCACAATAAATTATAATAATTAATGAAAGCATATCCATGGGTAACTCCTTTAAGTGCACATTAGGGGCACTGGCTATGGTCACCCCTAGGTAAAAGATCAAGTTGCAACAGCTGCAACAAGCTCCTGGTACCAGCTGGCTGGTACCTACCTGCATGCACACACTCAGACAAGGGCAAAGACAAGGTTAACAAAATTAAAGGAAGGCAGATTAAACCATGTTGACATATTACCAGCTAGCAATTAACAGCAGAATTTGCAGGTTGGGCATAAGGCTCATCTCTTCTATGTTCTTCATTCCCTCATTTTACCCCATTATAGCCCTTCATTTTCTTCTCTGTTTTCTCTCCTTGGCCTTGGGCCTTATTCTGGCTACTGGAAATGCTCAGGAGGCATGTGAAGGACAACTGCTGGTCAGTTAGGTTTCCTCTCAGGTGGACACCACAGTGTATCACCTTCCTTGGCCATTGTAGCCATTCAGCTAGAGGCTGATAGGGCTGTTTCAGCCCCTTCTAGACTGAAAAGTTCTGCTCCTGGAAGAATATGTAAGGGGTGACAGTGTAAGAGGATGTGGTTCAGGTCCATGGAAAATCATACAGAGGAGCAGGATGAGATGAACACTGTGAAGAACAGAATGATGAAAAAAAAAAGAATGAAAGCAATGCAAACTCAGCTCAGCAAGGCAGGAAGGAGCAGTGAGCAGATACCTCTTGGAGCTGTGATGGTTACAGGATGCATCATGCCAATACAAGGCAGCAATACTGCTCGAGACACAGGCACTTCATTACGGTGGCTTAACAAGGTCAGTTTGGAGTGAAGACAAGCACAAAGCAGAACCTAGAGTAAGAGGTTTCATTAACTGGGAATGATTCCTGTGAATGTTACTGCTTATGAAGATAAAAGGCTCAAATGTTTGCTCTGCCACCAAGATGGTGCCAATGATCAGTAACAACTGGTGACAGAAATGGTGGAAGGAGAATGGAGGAAATGCTACTCAATACCACAGAGTACAGAAACTGCCACTCTCGGCTTGAGCTAGAGGACAGAAGGGTGAGGTAAAACCAACAGAAGGCACAGACTGCAAACATACATCCAGAGGTGTTGTCTCAGAGCTCCAAAACAAGAAAAGGAACCAAGGCTGTAGATGTTCAGTAACCAGGAAACCACAGGGTAGGGCTCCTGGGACACTTAAGCTGCAAGAAGCTGATGAAGCACTGAGCTCATCAAAGCCTCTGTTCTCAGCTTAGCATAGAGGCTTCTGCAGTAACACAGGTTGAGACAAAAGACAAGCAACACGTGGCTTAAAGGAATCTAGATGTTCAGTAGTTCCAGGAACTAATCTGTGAGTTTTGAGCACACAGGGAGCCTTCAGAGACACTTGCATCTAGCTGTCACTGTGACTGTGGTCATAGCAGCAAAAAAGTGAACACCACTGACTACAAGACTGTATCCACTACTACAAAAGTCACTTAAAAGTATATTCTGGAAGTTCCTTTGGCAATGAAAACTAGTGGGAAATCATTCCTAATCTGCAGTGGAGTGTAGGAAAAACTCTTCTAACAGGTTAAGAAAGGCCTTGCCTTACACACATACACACCAGAGCACAAAGGAAGACTTAAGTCACTGTGGGGAAGAGACCTTGAAACAGAAATGTTAAAAATACCATCCAGACTGCTGTCCCAGCTCATAGTGTGTCAGCCTGAGACACTCTGACACTGTTCAGCCCTCCTAGGAAATATATCTGCATTAGGCATATTTGGTAGTGCAGGCAGTAAATGCAGAGATCTTTGCCCAACACAGCTGTGTAAATTGAATATTATCACATTTTTTAGTCTGGTGATTGTTCTGGCCTGAATAGGACATCTCCAAAGACAGTGCAATTTTCCCAGAATGCATTTCCAACTGTACCAAGTTTTGACAAATTATGATGTACATGAGTTTCCTATGGTAACACAGAAACACGGAGAGTTGATACTGCTTGATCATGATCCCCTGTTAGAATGGGGGTATACAGACACATCTGCATGTCCAGATAAAGACTGAACATGAAAAGGCATTGTCACCATTTGGAAGCATTAAAAATTTGATTGTGAGACTGTAACCAATTTGTTGAAGAGACTTACATACGTATTCATAGTGATAGCAAGCTGAAAAACTCTGTGATGCACTCAGAACTCATCATAAAAAGTCATATAAGAAGATAATATTACAGATAATCCAGAACTCACAGTAGCAGTTGGATGTGCTTTTTGGAGACTTTTCATTATCTCCCAGTTTTAGGAACTGACTGCTCAAGACACAGGGCTGACTGGCCTTCTGGGAATTCTGACATCCAATATGGGAGCAGGTGAGACAGGTACACATAAGGAAAACGTAAAAATAAAGTTACAAAGAAAAAAATCACCCCTGCTTTGGAGTTCTGGCTTCTAATATGACATTGAGACAGTCCACTCTGAGGCAGAGCAACTTTGACCTTCAGTCACTTGGTGAAAACCTGAACAAGGATTTGCAGGTAGAAGTGCTGTTTTATCTTCAAAAGAAGTTCTTCCTTAAGGCAATACCTGCTACAAAATTCCCTTCCCTTGAAAAGAAGTGAATGTTATTAATAATTTTGTTCAACGCCCAGGGTCTTGACATATTGCAATTTCAAGGCCCAGCTAAGCTACAACAGCCTACTTCTAAAAAAAATTCAACCTTATTGACACAGATTGCCTTACAGTTCCTTGCATCCAACAGGCTGGGGAAAGACTTGCATGCACAACAAAAGAACTGTGACTGCCTGTCTCCTGAGTCTCTCTGCTTTTTTTGTGACACCACTGATGGAGATGAATAGCCCATATTAGATGAGTTACTAATCTAAAAAGCCAGAAACAAAGTTGTGTGTCCTGTGCGTAGATCATATTTTCAACAAAGTAAGGACCAGCTATACAGAGTCTGGAAAAACTAAGGATGTAATCTCCTTCATGTTTAACAAAAGTAAACTTCCTCAGAAAGGTCTCTGGCCAAAGGCTAAATGAGACAGGTCAGAGCAACAATTGAACTGAAATAAAAAAACACCTGGTTTCATAGTCTCCTATATAGAGATTGCTGAGAAGAGAAAATGAGTGGCAAGAATGCCATTTATTTGAACTGGTGATACGATTGCTATGATGACATCAGCCTGCACAGCCTCCAGCTGTGCAATCTGGCCCTCAGAGACAGGGCAGATGGAGATCCGTTGCAGAAAATATTACTGGTTGCTGAACTGAAAAGGATCAAAGACAAGCCCATCATTTGCCTTCACTTTAAGTTTCTTGGACAGTGAACACACAGCACTTTGCATGACAGTCCTAAGATGTTGTCAGCCAGTTGTCACTATTAGTACCTATGATATGATAAACTTCATGGAGAAATAAACTTCACGACTACACCCTAGGATCAATTTTCAGATCCTAAAATTTATCTCAACACTCTGTTGTTCTTGCTAGCTACTAAAATGGCAAGTCATCTGTGAAAAGAGAGGATCTAACCAGAAGAGTAAGAAAGTACCTTGAGAGCCTCAGGGAGAGGTGAAATTCTAAGTGTAATTTTTTTCTTGTTCAAAAGTAGCAGAAGTTACTCCAGTTTGAAGTGAGCCTTCAAATTTCTGCCAGAAAAGCGTATTCAGTGATAACCTCTTTACACTGTAGACAGCAGATTCAGTAACACAGATTTGTTCTTGCAGTAAAACTAATTAAGATTCCAAAACAGATAATTGTCAAATGTGCAAAGCCACCAAAACCCTCCCCTGCAGGCCAAGAAGTCTTAGAGAACTGCCAGTTTCTCTGGGTCTTGATTACAGGTCGGATGCAACAGCAACCCTGGTCAGATGTTTTCCTCCTTTCTGGACAGCAAAAACTGAATACTTGTGTCCTTATGCAAGTCTGCATGTCCAGGTAGCAGAGGGGACTGAAGGCTGCCAAAGAGGTAGTTCAGAAACTTTTTCTCATGCTCCTCTCTTGCCCTAGGATTGAGGGCCGGATAAAAGACATAGAGAAGCAGGTTATGTACATTGCTGAAACAAAGCAAGATGAGTGCATTCAAACTATGCTCTGAAAAATCAAGCACAGTTAAAGCCACAACACTAAGCAGGAGAAATCACAGTGAAGGAAATGATATTATTTTCTGGAGAAAAAAGAAACAAGCAAGGTGCTTGAAAAGAACACTAAATACCGGGAGGTAAACCGGATCATCACAACTGGAACTAGCAAGCTAAAAGGAAGTGCTCTGCCATCACCAGAGCTGAAAGAAAGAAGAGCTTTTTTCTTGTTCTTTCCATGGGTATCTGGAGAAAGGAAGGTGAGGTATGAAGTGCCCTACAGCCACTAATACAACTGAAACATCTCCATCCTGCCTAAATGGCAATCTGAACATCTCTTGAATAGGGAGGTGTTATTTTAGCAATTAAATTAAATTTTAGCAATTAAATCCAGTAAATTAAGCCATTCAATTTCACAATAGGCAATGTAATTCAAGGATTAGAAATACTCAAAAATTAAACACATGAAAGCAAACTTCATCATTCTACTGATAGGCCCACCTTTAGGAAAGTTGAATCTTTAAGGAAACTGGACTGGTAACTATTAGGACAGCTTGCATTCAAATTTAACAAATATATTTACCAGTTTAATTGATAACCTGATGCCTGTTATTTCCAAAAGTAAGACATGGAAGTTAAATTGCACAGGAAAACCTCAAAAATTTTGTGAACATAACTTTAATTTGCAGACTTTTCTGCTGTCCTCTTCTGCTTCCCTGTCACCTTCCCCTATTAGGCTCTATTGCTGCTCTCACAAACTCCTCCAGCTCCCATTTTCTAACCTTTCCCAGCTTTGCTTCTTCATGCTTGAAAGTACAGTTTGAAGTGGTACTCTCTCTCTTTTTACACTGCCCGTAAGGCCAGAAACACTGATAGTACAAGAGAGAACTCCCTTCTAATACTTGTCATGAAGGCCTCTAGAAGAACAATGCAATAAAAAGCATATCTGTTCCTACAGCTGTCAGATTATTAAAGCCAAACTATCCCTGTCGTGAAAAGGAGCCTTCAGGGAAAGCAGAGTATGTCTGGTGCAGACAAAACTGTTCATTAAACTGACAAATCCATCAAGCCTTTATTCAACATGCTGAAGTTAAGAGTATTTCTGCCTTTGTAACTTGGCCAAAACTTTATTCTTTTCCATGGGAACACTGATTCACATTTTCTGGATGCCAAGGTGATCCTGTTTCCTCCTACCTGTTATCTAGTCTCTGCACAAAAGCAGAGCTTTTCAAAAGGTTGGGCTTTTTTCTTTGAGGCAAACATGAGCTCAGTTTCCAATAATGAAAAAAAAAAAGGCTAAGAGCAGCTTATCAAGGAACATTTCCCTTTGTGTGATTTAGATATAATGATGGTTCAAGGAAATGCAGGCATGAAAGCACCAGAATCATTAATATGTTGTTCTTCACTGCACCCCCTCTAAAAATTAAAACTATTGTATACTGTGTTTTTACAGGTGACTTTTTGTGTATATCATTAGTAAATGGATTTACACAGTTACGCTACAACCTTGGAGACAGAACAGTCATCCTACAGACTCTCCAGAAGGTCCACACAAATGGAAATACATGGCACTTCCTCAGTGCAGGAAGAGTTGGTAATGAAGGCTACCTGGATCTGGATGGTATCAACATTACTCGAAAAGCTAGTCCTGGAATGAATGCACTAGACACACACTCAGATTTTTTTGTTGGAGGGGTATCCTCCTTAAACCTTGTTAATCCAATGGCAACAGAAAATGAGCCCACAGGTTTCACTGGTTGCATTAGAGAAATCGTTATAAACAACAGGGAACTGAATCTTACCGTGACTGACCCCAAAGATGGAGCCAACATTGGTGACTGTGATGGAACAGATTGTGGTTACACTGTGTGCAAAAATAATGGAACATGTCAAGTTGAAAAGTCAGGCTTTTCTTGTTCTTGCCCAAGAGAGTGGACAGGGACCACATGTGAACAATCTATTCACTGTGCACAAAACATGTGTAGGTCTCATGCGCTTTGTATTCCTCAACCTTCTTTATTTTCATATACCTGTGCATGTGCACTGGGCTGGACAGGCAAGTACTGCGATAACAAAATCAAATTTTATATAGCAAAGTTTGTTGGTAATTCCTACATTAAATACACAGATCCCTTCTATGGAAAAAGAGACCTGCAGTACAGCCGCCTTTCTTTAAATTTTACTACCATTCAAACTGAAGGCTTAATAGCATGGATGGGGAAAAGCGAAGATGAAGATAATGACTTCCTTGCCATTGGTCTTGCTAATGGAACTTTAAAAGTTGTGATAAATCTTGGAGAAAGAATCTCTGTTCCTCTAATGCATAGCAAATATTTCACCTGTTCTGATGGAAGATGGCATTTCATTACTGTAGTTCAAAACCAAACTTGTATTAAGGTTTACCTTGATGAGGAACTAATCCTTTTTGAAGATATTGACCCACAAAGGAAATACACTGCTTTAAACTACGGTGGCATTTGTTACTTTGGTGGGTTTGAAATTGGCAGGAAAGTCAATATAGTCACTGCAGGGCTTTTCCAGAGGGAATTCATTGGTAAAATTAAAGATGTTGTTCTCTTCCAAGATTCTAAAAAGATCCAGCTAATTAAAGCAGAAGGATACAACATTCACGATGGAAATTATGGAAATTAATTGAAAAAATTATCCAAGACTCTTTTAAAATGGATAAAATTCCTTTTCCTCCTGTTTATTGTGTTAGCTGGCAGTGTATGACTCAACAAGTAACAGAGGAAAGCACTTAAAAAGTAATAAGGGAAAAATCTATGAGGAGTACTAACAGTATATACATATAAAATATGATGAATTGTCCTCCTAGAATTATTTATATATAGTCTTTAGCATTCACTTTAAAATAATGGGAAAGTCTGAAGGTTTTTTTTTTCTTTATTGTGCTGGAAATAGTTTTATAAACAAAGAGGTAGTGATTAGCTTATAAAGCCAACCATCATTCAAGTACTGTTTGTTGCTTTATGAGAACAGACAACTATTACCTGTTTCTCCAAGTCTTGAGTATTATTAGAATGTTTCTTTTATAATATTAAGGTCCAGTCTAAAAACTAAAATAGTGGGGAAAGAAAAGATATGCTTGAGGCAAAAAGCATGTTTATTGTAATGAGAATTTTTAAAAATGCAACAGCTATAATTACTTGTTAAACCCACAAAGACTCTGATTAGGTAATAAAGTTGTTCTCCCTCCCTTCTGTGTCCATCCTGTATGTATATATGTAAGAATTCAAGCCTCTCTTAAGTCTGCTAAAATACTACACTTAAAGAATGATTTTAAGTGCAAAAAACAAATCATTTTAGAGAGAGAAAACAGGCCTCCTAGTTTTCTCCAGCAAAACTACATCAAAACTACATGAAAACTTTTGGCTTTAATGATTTACAATTGGAATATGGCAGTCTGCCTACAAGTAACTGTTATTCTTAAGACCTTGAAAAGTCCAAGAACTGTTTTACTTTACCTATACCTTTCTGGCTTATATGCCCCTAAATGACATTTCAAAATTTTATGAGAACAGAAGTTTTGGTCATAGTAAACCAAATTTCTGCAAATATATTTTTCATTAATTGATAATCACAAAAGTAAATAGAGCTGTTCATACATAAATACAAGAAATCAATTCCTTCTCATAAAGCTGTGTTATATTCTGCTTCAGGAAGCAATAAAAAAAATTTAAATTCTATTTTAATGTGCTTACACCAATAATGTATGATGGCATCTACATTTCTCATTTGACTGCTGGCTTACTATATAAGTAAAATTATTAAATAAAACTAATAGTGATTGATTCGTATCTTTTCCTTTTTCCCTTTACTATTGCTCAGAAGCATGTAACAAACCATTACCTCCTTGCATGGAAATTCCCTGAATACAAGTCTTCAGCATGTAGGTGTCAGAAACAAGTAACAATTCTGGGGTGGAGAGGGAAGTGAGGATGGGGTGTGTGTTAAGGAGCAAAGGCCATAAGCACCTAGAACTAGGTGACACACACTTGCTTCCACACCACCATACTTAATGTGCACCAATGAAAGCACTGTCAAGGCAGGTACAGGTGACTTAAAGATAACTAAAGTGCGCGGGAGCTACCCCAAGATGTTTTATTAAGCATCTTCAAACATCTTTGTGAGGTTCATTCTATTTTCTTCAGATGCTCTGAGCACCCAAGTGATCAGCCTGATGCAACAGAGATTCTGCAACTCTTCCCACAAGGCAGCTTATGAAGGCCACCTGGCATTTGAGCTGTCCCCAGATTCTTCTCTTCCAGTTTCTCTAAGTAGGGCCTTTTATGGCCATGTGATGCTGGAGAAGGGAGCATATTTAAGGTTTATCCTGTTCTCTCCGGGGCTTCTGGTGTACTGCCAGTTCCTCAGCAGTCCACCCTAACTTTTGTGATCTGAGCAGTGACTCAGTGTAAAACAAGGAACAAGTAATCGGAGCACTTCCAGCTAACACAAATGTTGGAAGGAGAGTGACTGAAGGCAATGGAGAAGTAAAATCTTTTATTCCTGTAGTAGCAGGATTTATTCCCATTACACTAACTCACATCCTAGGAACAAATCCCGGAGACTTTTGCTGTTTGTTAATTTAAACACTTAACAAAACTCTCCCTCAAGAGCTGTTTTACTATGGCTCTCTTCAGGTTTTACATACACAAGGCAGGTGGCAAAGCACTCAGCAAACTTGAAAAATGTTTACATATTCTTTTAAACAAATTGATTCTGGTAGTTCTGGCAGAAAGCATTCCCATCCCTTCCATACAGGCAGTTGCAATTTTCACTGCTTCCACTTTATTTTCTGAGCAGAGATGGATGCACATGTGAGAGGCAGATCACCAATGACCTTGGAGTAGACTACTTTTGAATGAATCAAAAGAAATTCTTCATATGCAGAGCTGTCAATTTAAAACTTACTCCAAAAATGAGAACAATGCTTTGGTGCATTTCTGTGCCTACAGAACTCGGTGTAAATATTTAAACAACAAAACACATGTATAATTCTACCAGATATATTCAACAGCACTACTGCTTTACAGACCATGGAATCAATTTGGAAAAGACTAATTTTATTTTAAAGATGTTTGAATATCGCTTTTAGCTACTGATGATTTTTTTAATTAGTCTTCTCAATGATGAGCCTAAGAAACATTAGTTAATAAAAGTCTACCGCCTCCTTTATTCAGTGCAAGATTTTTAATTTTAGCCAATTTGACCATGAAGTTACTTGCAAGGTATACAAGTTAAAATTTACCTTAAAATATATTCATAATTAAAATGAACAATTAGGATGTTGTTAAACTGGGAAGACTTTTTCAGAAAGAAGAGGCTTTTCTACAGCAAAGTGCAAAATGCTCTGTCAGCAGCATAGCAAAGTTGTGTACTCAAAGTGGAAAAACAAAATACTGAAAACCAGAACAATAAACCTCAATTTTTCTTTAT
Source organism: Dicaeum eximium (assembly GCA_013396995.1). Classification (NCBI taxonomy): domain Eukaryota; kingdom Metazoa; phylum Chordata; class Aves; order Passeriformes; family Dicaeidae; genus Dicaeum; species Dicaeum eximium. The sequence goes on along the minus strand of VWZP01009881.1, from coordinate 266,383 downwards.
ACAGTGGAATATTTTTGTTGTTTCTGACAGACTCAACAAGATGCCCAGTGTATTTTAAAAAGTATAAGAGTAGGTGATGTTGTTTTCACATTTGCATGTTGTCCCAAGGGTACAAACACTTCTGCCCTTCTCCCCCCTCTCTGTCCTCTAAAACTCAAAACCAACCAAGCTATGAAGTGTACAACAAATGTGGCATTCTGTGACTCAGCCTTCTATATTCATTTAGCCTACAGTTTCACAGCTATGAAATCAAACACACACAGTATGTGAGAAAGTTTTATCATTTTAGAATCAAAATATCCCTTAAAATATTTACATTTTACAGTAAAAAGGATAGCAAAACACAAAGTAATGTACAAGCTTAGGTATTCAAGTTTTTGAAGCATGGAAAATGGTGGGAGAAATGAATTTACTACTACAAATCATTTTCAAGAATTTAGGTTAGAAATGCTTTCTTATTAAAACAAGTGCAGTTTAAAGCAGTAACATTCAATCAGCTCAGCCCTTCCAATTTCTGGTCACAACTGCTTCAGATGCTTAGGAAAAACTTGAAATATAATAAAACAAAATATACTTGAGTTTTTATTGTACTACTGAATAATTTAAAAAACAACCCAAACTCTTCACACCACCGAGCATATTACATTTTGTTGTAACATGTGGATTCTGAGGCTTTGCTGTAGTCTTTAAAAACAGTGCAATTTAAAAACAAGGTTATTGTATGAAAACCACCTTTAAAATTATCAGAGCATCTTAAAACAGAAGAGAGCACAAATTACCAAAGGCAGCAACTATATTGCAGACTTGACTAAAGCCAACTTCCTCAGCTAAGAAAATTCCTAAGCCTTTATTGCATATTAATAAAAAGAAATCTTTAAAATTTTGAATATACAGCAATGTAAAATTTTTAAAATATTAAACTCCTACTTCTAGCGATAGTTGGTATAATGAAAAAAAGGATGAGTATTGGTACATTGAGTGGTACCAAAACACAGACTTGTTTCTGCAAAACACCAACACAGAATAAAAAACGATGGCACAATCCTAGCAGGCTCTTTTTTTTTGTCATACAAAGTTTTACGACATTACTCTAACAGTTTATTTAAATAGGATTTTAAAAGACTGCCTGCATCTTTTTACCTTTTGCTTTTAGTTCTGTCACTGTGGTCCCTATGTCTCTCTCTGCTCTTTTCACTTTCTCGTTCTCTATGCTTGTCTTTGCTTTTCTCCCTCTCCTTATCTTTTTCATGAGCCTGTTCATCACTTTTAGGCTTCTCTGTCTTTTTTTCTGGATTTCTAGTCTCTCTGGGGCTTTTTCCATCAGCAGCTCTATCACTGTGCGGGGATCGCGCTCTTTCTTTGTCTCTCTGTCCCTCCTCTCTACTCTTCCGCTCTCTCTCTTTTTCCTGGTTTCTGTCTCTGCGCCTGTTTCTTTCAGAATCTTGCTCCCAGTATTTTTCATTGCTCCACTCTTTTTCATGTCTGTCTTTTTTTTGGTGATGGGTTTCACTGTAAAGTCTCTGTCGATCATTTTTTCCTCTACTGAATCCTCTCTCCAAATGCTGTTCTTCTCTACCCCAAGGATCGCTGTGGCGTCTTTCTGGTCTCCTACTGTCTTTACTCTGAAAAAAATTTTCTGGTCCCAAAAATCTTGATTGCTTGTGAGCCACTGGTAGCCCTTGTGCAATGGGTCCGGCATACTGTGGTGGCTGACCTGATAAATGAGCTACTGGTGGCCATGGCATCATTGGGTTTTGAGGAAAACCAAAGCCAGGAGGAGGAAGAAGCGGAGGCGGTAAATGAGGAGGAAATCCAAACATAGGGTTGTTTTGTGGAGGGAAGTTATGAGGTGCAGGAGCCTGAAACTGAAATCCAGGTGGGTTAGATTTAGAATGCTGAAAATTCTGCTGTGGAGGTCCAACAGATGAGAAGCTGCCACTTGCAATAGGGCTTGGGACTTTGGAAATAAATTCAGAACGAGAAGAGTTTTCAGTTTCAAAATGAGATGAAGTTCCAGCTGGTCCTCTTCTAAATGAGTTCACTGTTTCAATGTTTTGCATCAATCCATCTTCCTGTGAGTGTTTGGTATCTTCTGCTTGTGATGCAACTGTGTTATCTGCCTTAGCTGCAGCTGAACTGAACTGTGTCTCACTGGTTTGTGCCTCACTTTGATACAAGTTTGAGCCCCCTTCTCCAGAAGGTTGTTTATTCTCTGGTTCTCCTTGATCATTTCCTGAAGCATTTTGTCGGTCCTCATTTCTGCCAGCATCTCCATCCTTGTTTTCTGAAATATTAGCCTGCTGGCTTCGTCCAGCTGCCTGTCGTGGGTCTCTTTTAAGATTAATAAATGGTGGTGATTTAGAGGTATTAGCAGTAGTACCTTCAGCAGAGCCTACGTTAACATTGTTCTCATTGGGTTTTTTCCCTGAATTTGATGAGGAAGAAAAGCTGGAATTTGTGCTCCTTCTAACTTCCTGTGCAACACTATCTTTGTCCAGTAACTGTTGTTTTGAGTCATTTTCTTTACTTTCTTCAGTTTCCTTATTCTGTGCCTGAGCAGACAAATTTGCTAAAAATGCTTCTGTGGAGACATCTGGAGGTTTTCCCTTAAGACTCAGCCCTATCAAAGAACCAGTACTTCTTGCAGAACTTGAGGTCCCTACAGCTGCTGCATCCACAGTTACAGCAGCATTAGCAGATTCTTGAGGATCATCCAAACCAGTCTTTGCTTCACCAACTTCAGCAGTTACATCAGCAACATCCATGGTTTCTTCTTTCAAGGTTGCCTGTTCATTTAATAATGGTATGTCTTCACTAGGACCTGCTTCTGACTTGCTGTGCTCATACACCTGCCCTGTGGTACCCAACAGGCTTTGAAGAATATCATCCACTGGCAACGGTTTATTTGCTAGCTCCAGAGTAGAAGACTGATTTTCCCATCCAACCAGGACTCCAGGAAGAAATCTGAGAGGCTTTGGTGGTTCATGTTTGGTGCTTTCCACCAACGGTTCAACTACTGCTGGAGCATCATCTGTATTCGACTGCTGTGGTTTATTTCTCTGCTTGTGTAGCACAGTTGTGAAGGAATTAAAGAAATTATTTTCTTCTTCTTCTTCTAGTGCCAAATCATGATGTGAGACTTCAGGTTTGCTTGGCTTGCTTTTCTTCTCTGGTGGCAAGCTACTCAAGGTACTTTCAGCAGCTTCATCTGCAAAACTACTGGTGACACTTGAAACAGCTGTAATCTGCCTCTTCATTTTCTGGCGAATTATCAATCCCAGCAATAAATTTGGTCGATGTATTTCAATCCCTGTACAAAATTGCAACAGCAATTTATCATCTCTTTATATTTTGGTTAAGGCAAAAATTTTAACAAAAATAACCCCCATATACTTACAATGTACTAGCAAAAGTATTAATGTTATGGTATTTGAAATTGTTCTGCTTGTTGTGTTAAACATTAAGAACATTTAAAATAATAAAAAGATGTATTTCCAGTATTAAAAGTGCACTGCAAATTAAAATTGGTTCAAGTACACTAGAACTTCCAAATAGCCTCTTCCAAATAGAGAATATGACACAGATAGGACATCTAATCTCATCAGAAACAGCACAAAAGTTAAACATCAAGTTAGTATAACACAGCTACAACATGGTAACAGTAGTAGCAAAGTATAATAGGAAAAAAAAAGTGAAGAGAACACTTGCAAACAAAAAGTTTCCTCATGAATTTGTGTTAGACATACTTCTCCAAAGATTTACCAGGAGCAAATTTCAGAAATGTTCCCCTCCTTCCAGGAAAGGCACTGTGTTTCAAGGCATACTATTACCCATATCTTCACTATCTATTTTGTTCCGTATAACTGCAAAAAAATGAGTTGTAGCTCATTTTCTCTTCATTTTGGCCCTGCCTATCTCAAAAAGAAAGATTATCAACAGATTTTTATAACCAAGATAAATTGATGCAAAGTAACTCAGGGGTGCACAGAACAACTAAGAGCCATTTCAGAACCTTTTCTTCCTTGCCTATGTTTTAAACTTTCAATGTATTTTTTGTAAGGAACTTTGGAATACTTGAGAAAAAAGACTAGTACATTTCAAATAATGAAAAATACTATTTTAAATTGAGTGTGTCAATTTGGAACTTATGCCTTCTACCATAGTCCACTTGTGTGACTCAGTTTACTGACATTGAAACCTACAAAGCCTCGTGTGTTAGAGAAAGCAGGTAGCAGACATAAAACAAGGCTGTAAACACTAATCTTTTCATCTTTGAAGTATCACAATAATCTAGCAAGGGGAAATTAATGTCTTTTTCAAGGAAACTAATATAATAATATTATGGAAAACTCATTACATATTTGAATAAAATAGCATTTTTTAAATTTTATTTCCTCTTGTATTTTGGTTGCCAAGTACTTTAAGTAGCGTTATATAATAAAATTCCAAATTCCAAGCTGTACTTACCAGGCCCATCAAAAGGCACAAGGTGATGAGGGACTTTATCTGAGGAACCTAAAGGGATGAGATACAAATCTTTCACTTGCTTCATATTATTGGCCGCTACACCGTAACGTTTTCTACTGCTGAAATAGGCGAACAACAATGCATAGGAGATCTGATCTTCTTCAGTTACTGGGGTAAAGCGAACCACGCAGATCTCCTGTTTACAAAATGAGAGGGAAAAAGATGGTCAAGAGTATTCTTCTGTGAAATGTTATTATTTTACTGACTGCTCTTTATTTAAAAGAACAGTGCTGAGGAGAAAAAGCTGTGCCAAAATGGCAGAGAACAGAAGAGACAGAAGGAGCAAAAACATGGCCAAAAATAATTCAGAACTAGATAAAACAAGTAGATAGCATTTAGTATGAAAAAAATTAATTGAAGTGCCTGACAAAAGAGCCAGTATTTTAACAGCTATCTAAATAACAAGTTTCAGGGAAGCTTGCCAGCTTCCAATGAATTATTCCACTCTCTACCCGTAACATTACTAGAAAGCTGCATTTCGTAGTCTGTTGTGTCCAAGATGTCCATTAATAATAGTGGAAGACCAGTATTCAGATCCCAGAATTATGCCCAAAGCCCAGCTCAGGAGCTGATGCTGCAGCTGATGCTGTTTAATGGCTCAATGAACAGTCTGGAAGACTTGGACAAATTTTTGCAAAACTGAGATTGCACCTAAGCAGAAGCAGTGGTGGCCATTCAGAGGGACATCAGCAGGCTGAAATAACAGGCTGAACTTTCTCGATGTCAGCAAAGGCAAAATGCAAAATCTTGCACTTTGATCTGGAGTAACCCCATGCACCAGGATTGGCTGGGGGACTGACTGGGTGGAAAACAGCTTAGCATAAAATGATGTGGGGATCCTGGTGGACAAGCCCAGTATGAACTGGTGATGCATCCATGCCAAGAAGGCCAACTGCAATCTGGGTGTCAGAGTCAAAGCAGCCAGCACACCAAGGGAAATGGCTATTTCTTTCTATCCAGCACTTGTGAGACATCACCTGGAAAGGACTTTCAAGTTTTGAGCTCCCAAGCACAAGGACAACTGGCACACAGTGGGACAAGTCCAGCAAAGAGCCACTGAGATGGTTTTGCACAATGTAACACTACTGAAAATGAAAGAGTAACACTTAAGAGGCGAAGTGGTATCCAAACATTCCTGATGAGTTACTCTGTCAAACGAAGACAGGTATTGTCAAACAGCAGGTGACAGTTTAAGGTTAGTGTCCTGGGGTGACAGGACCCAGGACAGTTAGGTAGAAAGAAAATAAATGCCAGCAGCTGCCACCCATCCCATTCAACATAACCATGAGATATTCCTGAAGTTCACATATTTTGCAAATGTTTCAGAGAGAAAAAAATCAAGAATCTTTAGGATGACTAAGATGCATAATAAACAGCAAGTCTTTACTAGATAAAATTCTTACCTTGGTCCCTGAAGCTTTGATTTTTTCTACATAATCCCAGACAGTGTGGGGAGATATCCTGCCACCTACTTGAATACTATCAGGTAAATCCTATGAGAAAGGACAACAGAAATGTGAATCCAAATAAATCTTGTGATATGTCCTTCATCCAGTATCTGTTTCATAAAATTCAAAACATACTTAGTTCTTTTATTTCTTAAATTGTTAACTTTAAAATATCAGTAGAAGTTACAACAGAAGAAAAAAGTTCAATTTTGGACATCTTAGATTTTCAGTGCGAAGTTAATGATATGTACTAAATTAGTTACCATTCAATACTGTTCATCTATACCTTGCCAAAACTACCCTTTCTGGTAACATTAACTGCAAACATAACTGTACTGTGCTCTGGGAACACTCAAGTTATCTGTCACACCACACCACAGTGAGAGCTCCACACCTATGTTTATAATAAACTTTCAAAATTTTCATAATGACAGGAAAACATAACCTACATGTGCACACATATAAAGATGTAAATTCTTCTTGGATACTACTGAGCTCTCTGTTCCCAAGCAAAATAAACAGACTATCAGAAAAACAATTTTTTTTAAATAAAGCAGAAGAGTTTTGAAAAGCACATCATACTCCTACAACAATCCTTTACCATTAAGGATTACTGCATGGCCTGCACTTCCCTGAAGATCTACAGCAAAGTAAAGACAATCTTTATTAATAGAAGACCTAAGTTCTTTTAATTAGAAAGTTGATGCATCCTGTGTAGCTGTCAAGAGGAAAGTTGTGCCTTATAAGCTCTCTGATCTTTATTTTGTGACATGAAGACAACGATTATAAGCAGTTGCATGCTTTTCCTGTCTCTCAGACACAGAAGAAAATGTTACATAAACTTTTTTTTATGGGCAATTTAGTCACAATGTAAGGTTAGGACCGAAATTGCCACCAGATATGCAAAAACAAAACCCAGAAAACTCCATTATGCAGGTTTCTGTTATAGATGGGAAGATGAACCAGAGGTTCATGTAATGAATAACTGACTTACAAATACAGACCTTAACCTATGTCCTCCCACAAATACTTTATTTAGTACAATGATCATGCTTCACTGTCTTCCATCATTATATTAATATTAGCCTACAAGGTAAATAAGTTGGTAAAATTAATAAAGGAATTGTTCATTCTTTTCAATAAATATAAATACCTCTGTTAAATACTCAAAGGAGCCAGAAACTGGGTAAGCCTTAATAACAAATTTTGCTACTGAAGGCATATTGATAAAGCCCTTCCAGATGAAATTCAGGCGTGCCAGAAACAGACTTTCACATTCCACAGTACCAGGTGTTTCTGACCTAAAAAAAAGACAAACAAAAACCCACTTGGTTTACAACATGATATATCATGCAAGACAGTGTAAATCACAATCTTTATTTATCACAGAAATGTAGCATTATCAAGAATTTTCTTTTTCAGTTAAACATACTGAAGGGTCAAAAAAAACCCCACAGGCAGACAACCATGTTTCTTATCTTCCAGTGGAGTAGCTCTATGGTACTGGAAGGACAGTCAGATGAGCAGTACATCAGTTCACTACTAAATATTTTCTAAAAACAGAGAAGTTGTTTAGTCTGAGAATTATAAAATGCTACTACTGAAGAGGCCACAAACACAGACAGGTGCTGCAGAGCCAGAAAGATGTTCCCCTGCCACAGGTAAATGACAACACACTGCCTGCTGGCCAATACTGCTTTCCTAACTCTTACATTTTGTGCCACCACTGTCTGTCCACCACCTGAATGCCTGCGTCACCATACTCTCTCCTTGTCCCACAAGCTTGCTGCTCATGTCTTCTCACCTATGCATCATTTCCACACCTTCTGTGAGTGCCTCCTCCAAATTCCACCTGTATAAAACCGTTTTTCCTCCCTTTGAAAAAAAGCCTCAGTTTTGTCAACAAAGCAGCTGAAAAAATTAATGGGATGACCTAAATAATTTCACAGGAGAGTGTTTTCTCAACCTGACAGTTTCCTTACTAAAAAATTACACATTTCAACATTTCCCAACATGTTGCTATCAAAATATTCTAGGCATGCTATTAGCAATTTAAAGCTGCCCAGTAGCACCAGATGTTGTGCTGTTACAGTAACACTGTAACCTATGTTTATTTCTGTCTACTGGAAATTACCTTGAAACTACTGTAAGCCATTCAAAAACCAAAGTTCACTATCCTTGGTAAAAGATCACACTGTCCCGATAAAAGCAAAATTTCAGCATGAACTCTACTCAAGTCTAAATAATTGGAGTTGATGTTTTTCTAGAAAAGCCTCCCTCAAACCAAAAAGAAACAGCCTCATAAATTGCAATTTCCTTTTTAGTGAGTAGCAGAGTGTGGAAGAAAATGAAGAGAGAGCTGACAGCAAATACAGCAAAACATCGAACAAGCTGCTGTTACGTGCCAATTCTGGAGAAGCACTACTTCAGAATTTGAAACTAGCCTGATTTATCAGTGTAAATGCTCTGTTTAGAGCAATCTCAAATTCCCTGAATTTATATATACACATATACAAAGACACACTTACTTAAATGCAGCACTATACATACTACATGCCTTAACAGTAAAAGACAATATAAAAATAATATACTGATTTTTTGTAATATGAACTCTTTTTAAACCTTGCTGCACCAGAAAATACTGGCTTTTTGGGAAAAGTAAACTATGTGGTAATTAGAAATTTGCAATCACAACAATGTATGTAGTATTACGTATATAAAGGCACAGCACTTACAGCAGAGAACTCCATTCTAAAAATGTGTACGACTTCAAGTACCCAAATGGATTCATGAAATGCCATTTAAAAAGTAGCTTTAAACATAATAGCTTAACAAGATTAATAATGCCTTTCATTTACTGTTTCTACAGCTTATATTACTTTGGGAGAGGTGTGAATGACTTTGATGAGTCTTGCTTATCATCTTCCAGTAATTCTGAAGCTAGAATACTTGATGTGGAGGAGAGGGCATCTGCAATGCTCTCTGCTTCATTGTCTGACTGCTTCCGTGCCACCCCAACAGACACCTTCACCTTCTTCCCAGACAGATCATCAGTAGGTGGTGCCATTCGGCCTGCAGAAAAGGAAGCACAATGGGTTTCATTTTTTATTGAAGAAACAAAAAGAGGGCTTCCTCTGAACACAAGGAAGACACACCAGAAATACTACCTATTGTCCTTGAAGTGGGATAGGATACATATTTTACACATATTTATGTGCTGTATAAATTAAATACATTGTATGTGTTTATATAGTACTAAACATAATTTTGCCACTGCAATGACATATGATCAAGAAATGAGGAATCAACAGTAGTATGTACATCCACCATAGGGATTTCACTCTCTGAAGCTCTTTTTTTTAAAAGTAGACAAGTTTATGCCAATAGACTATCCTAGTAATAGTCTCTTTTGTAAATTATGAAGTAAAACATTCCTTCCACAACTTTGTCAGCAAACTAAGTAAAAACCAACATTTATTTAAATTCTTGAGGTATATTGAGATTTAGGACAGAAAATTATAGAAGTGTGATCTATTTACTTTCATGTGCTTTCCCAAATTACCTATGCAGATTTTGCAGTTTAGATCAAAGAGATGATTTTTATGTTGACTTGTGGTGTCTGGAGATGCAGATTCATTTATTTCTTTATCCTTTTCAGCTTCTTCTGACTTCTCAAACAACTTCGTATTAGGTTCCTAAGAAAAGTCAAACACACTTCAGTTAGGCTTTTTTTTATCTCTCTGTTAATATTCCTAATATTGCTTAGAAGTTTTATGGTGTTTTCCTCCCTTCAGACAAAGTTCTTCCTTCAGCTGTATCGCCTAAAATGCTATCAAAAAACCTTCAAATTTATTACAGCAACTAATTGGTATTCTCAAATATCTTCAGGTACCATTTAGAATATTTTCTAATTTCTACTTGCTATTTTCTACTACTGCCAGAATTCATCATACAGTCACAGACACAACATAAAAGGAAAGAAACCAACAAAATCACTAGGCCAAGAAGTCCATAAAGATAAAAGAAAAAGTCAACTCAAACCAGACCTAACAGATCATTATAGACTTGAACAACAAAATCATAAACAAAACATTTCGCAACCATATTGCCTATGAACTAAACACACTATAGTGCCATGCTTTCTTTTCTACCTGAATTTCCATTACTTCCTCTTGTTCTTTCATTGGTGTCTCACTTTCAATTTCTATTTCTCCTTTGTGAGTAATTTTTGTGATAGGTCTTCTTTCAACTTCCCTTTGCTCTTTCTCAATCATTTCAATTGTCTGTGAAAACAAGAAGTTACGTGTAATTATTCCTATACAGTAAAATTTGGAAATCCAGAAACATAAGAGATAACAGTATTGCAATCAGGAAGCCCTCTAGGAAGAAAAGTAAAACATTCTTATTTTGCAAGTGTCAAGTAGTTTCATAAAGTAAACATGCAAGCAGCCGGTCTAACTTCTACAGCGTAGCAGCAAATACTTACCAAGTATGCATTTAAATAAGTTACAAAGCAAAACTTCAACACTAAATTAAAACACTGGTAAAAGAAAAAAATACATCCTTTCTTTTCCCATAATAATAGGGACAATGTAGGACATAAATATATGCAAATTTGTATCATTTTTCAACTGCTTGTTTTTCCGTACATATCTTCCGTACAATCTAATACTTCACCTCAAAAAAAAATTAACAGTATTTTTGAAAGTAATGGAGATGCTAATTCTGATAGCACTACTGCTTTGCTATCTTGCAATAAAATAAAATATAAATCGTTATTTCTAATATTGCCTCTTAAAACACATTTACATTTCTTACACCAGGAAGGGGTTGTATTGGCTGTGCCAAATATCTCAAGCCTGATTTACTAAGGAAACAAGAATTATATGATTGCTTTATCCGTCTGAAAAATATCAACATACTTTGGAACATCCTGGGGAAATAAAAAAACATAAATTATTAAGTAGCAGTCTCAATGCCTTGCTTAAATAGTAACATGAAAAATACAGTCAAGCGATACATTGCTCTTTATTATACACATTTCTAGAAATTTTGGAGCATCTCTCTGAAATAATTAGGACCCTTCAGCAATTTTTTGAGAAACATACACATTTTTGGGAAGATATTTCTCATAGCAGTGTAATTTTATTTTGCATGGTCTGTTTTCAGAATTTCACGAATGTTTATAAAAATAAATGTAAAAAAGTTCCACCACAAAAGATGGGCTGTGGATAGATACAGAATAAACAAACTTTTCATTCTTTATAGGCCCTTGAAACAACTCAAGATAATCAACAGTGTCTTTCCACAGAAAGTAGCAAAAAGTTATCATGATTCATAAACAGGTCTAGCCACAATGTGCAATGACAAGGAAAAAACACAGGAATAATTACAATAGCAGAGCACACTGCAGTCTCTAAAACAGCATCCCACTCTACCAAATTAGTTATACCAAACATTCGTTCTTAGCACATAGATGAATTTACACAACCCAAACATTGTGCATTTAGGCTTTATGATCTGGAATATAAATACGAAAGATGCTGTCAACATAGATTCAGATTTTCTAAACTAGAAAATTTTTAATGGCCATTTCCAAGCAGCTGCAATTATCATCAGACTAAATGCCCAATAAATGGAGTAATGTCTAACAAAAAGGAATTTTCTATAAAAATAATACAGGTCCTCTTATTCCTGTTCCTCCTCCTAAACTGCCAGCACAGTACATAAAGTGACTTTCTGTTTCGAGAAGTCATGCTTAAACTAACCTAGTAAACTTCCTACACTTTCTTGGGTTTCTTTTGCTGCTTGGTTTTTTTGTTTGTTGTCCCTTTAGGCTGCTTTTCTGACTTGCAGATCAGGTTTTCAGCTCTGGATTTAGTTCTTGGGGACTGTAACGCTTCAGCAGTAAGTTAGAAACAACACCAGCTTGCTCTGGTTTGGTTTGTCCAATAGATCTCTGTCCCTGTTCAAGAAACTGGTGTTTACAAAGCTCCAGCAACAGCTTTAAAATCTTGTGGAAAATAAGGACAAAGCAGCCTTCACTCTTGAGACAGATAGAAGAAAGAGCCAGCAGCAACAAAGTTGCAAGGCAAAGGAAAGTGCATGGTTTCCTCCCCTCAGAAACTGACTACGCTCCTTTCACTTCTGTCCTAACAACATCCTTGGGTTTTGAGTTCTAAAATAATTATAAAGATCCTCCTGCTTGGTTGCAACATCCATTCTGCTCTTTCTGCATACCCTTAACCTGCAAACAGAAGTTACACATGCTTAGGCTGTCAAATAAACAATGTAAGTTGGCAAATCTCACATGTCTGTTTTCTCTCTGTCTCCACGCAGCAAGTTCTTTGGAAGCCAGTTCTTCTGGGCTCATTTTTATTAGATGATCTGGAGTAACCTCTCCTTTCAATACTTTCTTAAATAGTATCTAGAAGAAAAAGAAAGAAGAAAAGTAACTATCGCTATCAAGACAAAAATAGCTTGCAGTAGGAAATAAATCATAGAAGTAACATACAACATACTCTGTACAGCTAAATGAAGTGTGTGGGTTTGTAATTATCTCCACTGCAGGAAGCAGTACTACATTTATAACATAAAAAGCTTAATTCCAGGTCTCCATTTATTCTACATAACAATGTATCTACATATACCCTTAATGATTGAACGTATAATTAACTGCTGTATCAAAGGAGTTAATGGCCAGTGCAGCAGCAACTCAGTTTGCTGGTTTTGTTTTCAAAGGTGCAAATCCTCTGCATGGAGGAATGATGTTAAATAACTGGCTCATAGAAAGCAGAATAGAGACTGAAGACCAAGCTTGACAAATCTCGGTGTGAAAAAGCACAGTGAAGAGATCCTGGACAGAAAAACAGTAGGTCTAGTAAACAGCAAAGAGTTATGGGGGGGATAGGACTATCTAAGTAACAGATCAGTGGTAAAGAGAAACACGAAGTAGGCAGGCTGTATCTATTACAGTTTGAAAACAAACAAAAAATAAAGTACACCGGAAGCAAGGAGTTGGAGAATTATTGATGGGGAAGAACACAGAGGACAATCAGTGCCCAAAGAACAAACAACATCAAAAAACCAAGGAAACGGAAAAAAAAAACACCCCAAACAGGTTAAACTGCAGGAGGATTGATAATGTTTCTACATTGAAGACTGTTCCTTTACAGCAAATCAAGGATTGCTGCGAATGACAATAGACAAATCACACATACATTATTTTTAGGATCTTTCAGATTGAACATTAAACTCCTGTATTTGTTCTTATACTTCGCATCAGTGTCTCGAAAAAAAGAAAACAGCTCTCTTTCAATCCTTGTGGCAACTTTTGCTGCTCTCTCCTCAGGAATCTTTAAACTGGAGTCTGTCAATCTATAAGAGAACACAATGCCAAAAATTACAAAATGCTTCCAAATAATTAACAGTTTTTCCTCCGCCATCCAAAGGAAAATATTTTTAAATACAAATTAATAATTTCTTAATATATGTTTACCTTTTCATAAGAATTTCCTTAAGAGATTGCTTAACACTTTGTCTTATCTGATCAGCAGAAGGTTTGGAAGCTGGCACAGCTGGCAGGTGCGTTGTACTAATGGATCCTTTCTCATTTTTCTTCTTCTTAATTTCTTGTTTCTCATGCGTACCTATCAAAACACAAGTAAAAACTGTAAAATACTCAAGTAGGCTTATTTATAAACTATTGCTGCTAATGGAATTATTTTAATGAAATTTTATTTTTAAACTGCTAAGAACTGATCCTCAAAAAGAAGGAGTGAACCCCCAGAATGGATGGTTTGTATTTGGTTGGGTTTTTTTACTTCTTTGGTTTGGATTTTATGTTACTTAGATTAATCCAGAATAAAAACCTCCTTAGCAGAAACAGGGGGTTAGCCCTTTTATTTGCAGTATTTTCTTCTACACCAAATCAAGATGACCAGTGCTCATTAGCTTGCTCTTAAGTATGATTTTTGACTCTAAGTAACAGCAGAGAATAATTTTTCAATGAATGAACTGAGAAATAATATACTATGAAGCATATGTAAGCATAATAAGCTTTACTTTAAAATACCATTTTACATTAAACTTAGCATTTCTGTATCTGTTATCCATCAAAATTACTGCAATCATAATAGTCTCATCTTCTGATTCAGGTAACACTCAAGGTCATTATAAGGTTTATGTCATAAATAATTCTAATAATGGACAAGTCTAATCAAACTAAAATCATTAAAGAAAAATTACTGATTTTCAGAGAGTCAACTGAAAGCTCAGTTGAGTCAGCATATGAACATGTCACTAATTTTGAGCAGCACCCTTCTATTATGGAAAGTAATGGGAATTAAGTAATACTAATTTTTAAATTTTATAGTCAGGAAAAAAATGAACAAATTGAAGACTGATAAAGATTTCTAGAATGCATCAGCATTGGCAAAAGACCAGAAGAGCTAAGTTATATATTTTTGACAAAAATTCAAAGCTTGAGTTTCAGAGCAAAAGACACAGTTCTCACACACAAAATCTCACTAGCTTTGCTGCTGAGATTTCAGTCCCAAACGACAACAACTTCACATTATAATGATCTTAGAAGAAAAATGCTTCCTGGAAAGGAGCTGGGGAGAGGACAAAGGTTGCTGGGAGCGTAAATATGTCCCTTCAACCTTTCAAATGAAGTTTAGATGAAAATCTGATGACTCTTCAAGCAATGTTCCCCTTTGAAATGAGTTGACAAAACTGTCAATTTGTTAATTATTATCAAAAGACATCAGTAAGTCAAAATATAATTTATACAGCAATTAAACCAGTTTTATGTATACAAAGCATTTGATAGTATTTTAAAGAGTACTTCAAAGTCTCATATGATGTAAAATAAAGTTTAATACAAAGATGTCTGTGTACTTTTTCTCCCACTTTTGATTATGTGAGCATCCTCTACTATTGAAACAGAAAACATACACCTACCTAGGACACATCTACCTACTAAATAAAGCTGAGAAAGAAATGAGAAATAAAGATCATAAATGTTATGGGAACAAACAGCTCTTCAGACCATCATCATCACGTCCACTATGGAACATGATTTGAAAAACTGATGCTATAAAGAAAGGTATCATCCTTCACTGTACACAGATGTGAACTGCAGCATGGAGGACATCCTCAAACCTTGGTACCTGATTTTGTGGACCTTTCCACTGTACTAAGGGATTCTTTACTTATTTTTTCATTTCTATCTTCAGGGGACCGCCGAGGAATTGCAGCAGTTTGTGATCCTTTCCGAGCAGGAACATGCTGCCCTTTTTTAGTATCTGAGTCTTTGGACTCTGGTAAATTCTTTCCATCCCCAGATTCCTGAAAGAAACATTTACACATGTTAGAATGCTACTGAATGCTACAATCAACCTCTACATAATTACCACATATTTTTCCCATTTTTTCCTTTTTACACCGCATTATGTATACCCGTACTATGTATATGGATGTATGTGCCAATATATAATTTTCTAAAGAATTACTGAACAATATCCCAAATTACTGCCATGTATTGCTTAACAACCTCTTTTAAATATTGGCTCAAGATACAGCACAGACAATTTGCATTTAAGCTCTGTGTTGACAACCAGTAAGTTTGCTGTTATTTTAAGAAGTCAGGGATACCAATGAACATCCCTTAACCAGTTTTAGCCAGAAAGGTCACCGATGTTTGGAAAGCATATGTAAACTACAATTAAAAAGAACAGTTTACATTCCAGAATTTCAATATTACTACTCATAAATAAGATGGGTTTACTGATGGTTACATTATCATGAATACCACATTATATACTATTAAACTGAAGAATTGTCTCAATAATCTTTGTAAATTATCCTTTGGTTAGTAAAATTAGACATAAAAAGTAGAAAAGTCCCAATCAAAGCACTAGGCTTTTTTTTTCTCTATACAATCTGAAATAAAAACTATCAAAACTAAAATACTGGCATTGTTTCATACTGTTTATTTGCAGCTTATAACACATCGCATAATTGACAGATGCCCTACAATACATTTAGAAATCTGAAAGAAAAATTAGGTTCTTCACCATTTCTTTGTACACCTGTATGTATAGGTTTATATGCACATACAGGAGTAGGACTTGGAGGATCTTTATGTGTGCCTTCCAACTCAGGATGTTCTATATGCATATGACATGCACATATCCCTCAGAGTTTAGCAATAGCCTCTTGAAAGTCAAGAGTCAAGCCAGTTAGAAAATGAAGTAACTTCACAAATAATTTAAATTATATTCACAAAGATGTCAGAAACATGGTCTATTAATTGCCAATGGCACAGGCAGAAACCTTCTAACCCCAGTAATTAAGAGAACTTAAAGCACTAAATAAGACTCACCCGTCTGAAGATTTTGACTTTGTGCTTCCCAGTGTCCTCTGTTTGCTTTGTTTTTTCAGTTGTTGTATTTAGATTACAAGAAGGTGTTTGCTTTGACACCCCCAGTTTTTCACACTCAATTGCTTTTTCTTCTTTGTGCTCAAGTTTCACTTGAGTATCTGGTACATTTTGATCAAAACACTCCATTTTTTTGTCTTCTTCAGCACAGCATTTCACACACACATACTCTTTATCTTCTTCACCCATCTGCTGTGCTTGAGAAAGGCTCAGTCCAACACAATCACCATGAAACCAATCATCACATCTACCACAACCTACCATAAACCTGAAAACAAAGTAAGACATAAGTCAGTGAAAAATGTGAAAGACTATGACAGAAGATAAAAGCACCTGCAGCAGGATATATCATAATTGTTTTGATTTGTGCATCTCAATTATTTGTTCTTACCTAGTAAGTGATTTTCTTTGGTGCTTTACATCCATCTCCAGCCTTACGACATGGTATGATCTTCCTGAGAGGTTTTTTTTTTTGCCTTTTTGCTTTTTACGGTAGTCCAAGAGACGACCAAAACCTCACTGTGTTTTTGTAACTTGCCCCAAATCCTACCAAGCTTTTTTCAAACTACTATCAATGTTCTTATGAATGTTAAAAAACAAAACCAAAAATTCAGCAACTCTTAGAAACACTAAACTTGTTTGAAAAGACTTGAAAATTTTCTTGCAAGATAAAATTCTTGCTTTCCTAGAAATTGTCATCATTCATCACAAACACATCAGCAGCTGAAATCTTCCACAGCAATATGAGGTCTTTAAATGTTTTGACAAACACAATGGGCATATCAACCAATTCTAAATTAGTTGGTATTTTAAATCTCATTCCTTAGACCATTTTTACTAAATTATTTCTAAAAAGTTGCTGTTCATTCTTTTTACTGGTAAATATGGGGCCACCAGTTTGGCTTCTAAAACCACTGGTTCAGCTTGCAGTGCCTGCTTTCTTTTAAATATGGTACACACTTTTAGACTACTCAGCCATTTTATTCAGAGCTAATAGCTCTTTAAAGAATGTTCCAAACATCAAAATTAGTATCCTTGAAAAGGACACCCTTCAATTCACTAGTCACTTAACTGCATTATTTCAAAAGCAGAATCAACTTCAGATAGATAGTATTTTCACAGCATTGTAAAGATCACCTGGTCTAAAATAAAAGCATAATTTCTGACTATTTTGTGGAAGCATTTTTAAAACTTCATCAGCTATCATCAATACATAATTGCACTGATGGGTACAATTTCCAGTGCAAGTATTAGGGAATGATGTGGAATTTCAAAGGTCCACAGGCTAAAAATCAACTACTTCAGGAGACTTATATGGTAGAAATTATTTTTTACAAATAATGAACCTGACACCAAGAAACAGCTTTCAAATGATCTACGAAGATCTCTTGCAATATCCACCTACATTCTCTTTCCCCTTCCATATTTTTGATGGGGCGGGGTGGGGGTTGTTCGCTGTTGTTTATTGTGTGTGTTTTTGTTTTGTTTGTTTGTTGGAGGTTTTTGTTCAATTTTTATTTCTTTTTTCTTTTAATTTTGTTTTATACTTACAGAAACTATACTCAAGACGTGTACTTTAACATATAGTCTGGATGAAGAAAATCCAGAAAGACACTAAGTGTATTAAAGAAAGTAGAAGTTCTTTGTTAACACTAAAAAATTATTTACTGAATTCCTAGGTTTTGAGTTTCATAGAAGACAGACCTAACTTTAAAAGTAATTAATGAAAACCTGGTTGCTTCAGCAATATATTTTATGAGCTAAATACACTGACCTGCAAACCCTATTTCTTTAACCTAACACCTTACAGATCTCCTCCATAAGGTGATTCTAAGCAAAATTACTGCTAACTTATGTATGTCCCCACTCAGGCTAGGATGTGCTACCTGCTGACTTACCTACTTGGCAGAACCATATAAACATCAGAGGGTGTGCTTAGAGCAACTCTTATTCTCCAAAACTGGAAATGCATGTTCCAGCTAGCTCGATGCAGGTATTGTATTCAAAAACTACTGTTACCTCAGAGATTAAAGCTCTTATTAACACAGACATTTGAAACAAAAGAATAAAAAACTGTCATTATGTTCTGTCCCTCCCTATTCAAAATACATCAGGATTGCATTCTGCTGAAGAAAATATTATTTTAATGCAAAATGAGCCTGAAAAGTTTTAGAGGTCCATGAGATTGGGAAAAAGCCTATGATGATGTTGGCTAGATTTGAAGAAACTGGTTTTTAAACTAGTTTGAAAAGAAAAATATGTTCTCATTTTGAATTTTCTTTTTCTGAGCTGCAAGTACATTAATAGTATTACTTGTCACTAGTGAACAGTATCTGCACATCTACTCCATAATTTTCATAAGAAAGGCAGAGGTTCCTTCATGTTTTGTCAGGACCTCAATCTTTCCAGATTCATGTTCCAGCAAATTGCAAAAACAAGAAAGGTAGTTTTAGGGCACAATTCCTTCTGATGGTCTCAGCAGAGTAATACCACAGCATTTAGAAACAGCACAGAAAAACAAGAAAGAAGTGACAGGACTGCTTCACAAAGCTCACTGCTCCTTTCTGAGAGCCTAGAGCCAAACATGCACAGGCAGGAAATAAAAGGTGAGTGTCTACTTCATAACTGCAAGGGTCCACAGCGGGTGCTTTTCATCTTGTACCACTGCAATAACATTCTGGTAAAGCTCTGGGAACAATGAAACTGGTTACAAAAATTCCCCATGTAAGATTTTCTGCAAAAGCTGAAATAAAGTCAAACCACACAGCCAAAGCATCATGCTTAAAGGGTGGTTTTGTGTCCTAAGGAATTAAAGCCTGTTGTTCAAAAATAAAAGGAAACCAAGAATACACCATCATGAAGCCACAACTGCTCTTAATTGAATTTTTATTAAAATATATGTATTTTTTTTCCTCAGTTTGTAAATTCAGGCATCAGAGACTAATTTGTTATACGAGGAAGATGGATTGCAGTGTTCAGTAACCAAAACAAACTTCTGATTCGTATTTAAAAAATGGATATTTGCTGAAGAGATTAAACTAAAATACACAAGATGCTGCACACCTTCAACTTTAAATTGACAGCACATGGAACTTTTCAGCTTAGCTCACACATATTAAGGGGGGTAATAGAGATGGTGTGTAAGGCACCAGGTAATAGAGATGGTAAGTAAGGCACCAGGATAGGTATCCAGTCTTAAATCTTTATTTTCAGGTCTATCAAATAAATAAAGAAAATTTTAAAAGTCAAAAAACCCTACAGTGAATTCAGCTCAGAAAAGATCATTCTTCACTAAGACTACACACCAAGAGAGAGACGTCATTCAAGCAAACTACTGAAGATGGAAGATTCATTTGGCTTCATTCCAGTCAACACAACAAGGTTTCAATTACACTATATTTTAACACACACAACAAAACTTAAAAATTCAGGGTTCAGAAACCAAGACTACAAAAAGAATCAGGAAATATCCATTATGCCTGTTCTATAAAACACAATATATTGTTTACAATTGTTTTGTTTAAATCTAGTTATACAAAATGGCAATAAAAATACTGGTGCTGCCTGCCTAAAAGATTTCACTATTTCTACTATTTGGGTTGTTTTTGTTGGGGCTTTTTTTGTTGTTTTGTTTTGTTTTTTTGTGTGTGTTTTGTTTTGTTTTGTTTTCCCACACTAGTCAAATGCAAGACTGCAACTTTTGAGGTTGGAAGAGAACATACTGATTTTGATACCAGTAATGTAGATAATCCTTTTTACCCTAAGGCCACTTTTACATCTCTGTTTTTCTCACCTGCACACAAAACAACTAAGATTTGTAGCAATTATAATTACGTAATGGACAATGTTCAAACTAAACAGGGGAGAGACAACTGAAGCCTGGTTTGAAGGCTCAAGGATGTCCTTTTGCACAGTTATTTTTTTTTGTTTGTTTTTTGACTGAAGAGGTTCTGGCATCTTGGACTAGTAAAATATCAAAGTTTCTGACTGCAGATTGCTTCAAATCTGAAGTGCAGGACTTTTACCCATGTTGTAAGGCTGGATTGGAAGATGTAAAGCTGAAAGAGAAAGAAAAATATGTTTTAAAATATTCAACATGCCACTTTCAATGAAAGACTTGCTTTCATTGAACTTAATTACAAAAATTTTTTTTTTGAAAAAGATTTTTTAAAAACTGACAGGTGACAGCAGACAGTACTACAGCTCATTGGGACTTTTGCATAGAGTATGCTATGGTTTCATTCCTTTAAAGAATCCCCTTGGTAATCCACCTATCAGCAGGAAAAGATACACCTTAAAATCAGAAAGTAACAGATAAAACATAAAGAGAGATAGAATAATTAACGCAAACCTGTCACAATCTCTGTTATGATCAGAAGACTTCCTTTGTGTGTTATTTGTAGTAAATTAAATTCATTTGTTAGATTACAAATTCAGGCTTGGACAATTTATTTTCTAAATATATGGGCCATGTTTCAGAATTACCTTCATATATTCAAGTTATGTAACAGCAGCAAGTTTCCAGAGAAAATCATTACTGTAAAATGGGCAGAACCACCTTACTCATAAATCAGTTTTTCACTGTAAAGCTATACTTGAGTAAAACAAAATAAAAATCAGGAGCTGTCAAGAGTTATTCAGTGTGGGACAGTAATCAACATTTTAAGATTAATTAATGATGTAAGCTGCACTGCCACAGAAAATCACTTAGTTTCAAAACAATTGCTTCTCTTTAATCCTTCATGTTTGTGGTACATAGCAATTGGGAAAAATACCACAACAGGACTCAAATCTTAAGCAAAAACCCTAAAACAAACAAAAAACCCAAACCAAACTATTCAAAATAACACCCTAAGAGGAATAAACCCACTGTTCACTTTTTAAAGACTTCAGTATTTAAAGCAAGTCCCCCATCTGCACTTTGTCCCTTAATGGCACTTTTCACCCATCTTCTACAGAACTGTTGTAAATTTGCTTTAACATCTCAACTGTTTCTCTGCTGCACTGAAGCTACAGTCCAGCAAATGTCAAAGCAGAGACAAGATATTCATGGCATGGCAGCTTTAGCAGAGTGTATGTTCCACATCAGTGAAGTAGCACGGCTTGATACAAAGCTCAAACTAAATATGGTCTGTCCAAAAAAAAATCTGCACTACCTTGTAAGAGCAGAGAGACAAACAGTTCCACTTGCTTCCTCTTTGACAAAGTCTAACACAAGTGATGTGATTTTTCAAGTTCTGATCTTCTAGAAAAAACCCATAAAGCTATCTTAATCACTACCAGCAGATCTCTTCACATGGAATTTGCAGCATACGAAAAAAACCACTACAAACTTATTGCCTAAGTACTAAATTTCAATAACCCATATTTTATGCCAGATATTTCTTCTCTTTCTTAAAGGCATAATTTTCTTTGCTATTTATATTACAGGGACCCCTCCAAAAAGGAATGAATTCATGAAACATGCCAAACAGCAAAGCTAAAGCCACTAAACTTCCCCACAACCCTGAAAAAAAAATAGTACATTTCCTAATATTATAAATCTGCACTAAAAATTATGTGTGTGTATATACACACACACACATATATACATATATAATCATTATGGGAAGCTCCATTACCAGAGGATTCTACACACCTTCGATGTTGCAGGATAAGCATCATATGCTTTACAAACTGCATTTATAAGCACTTTGTATTTATGCTCATCTTTTATAAAACTATTTTAGACAACTTATGGTATCCATTTGCTTGATTCCTTAATGCCACTGGTATTAATAATAATCCTGCCAATACTGCAGCATAGTAACATAATCCATATAAAATGTACAAATACAATTATGTAACCATACATAAGAATCACCGTGGAGTTCTTCCCTTCGTTAATTATACATTACAATGTTGTTTTGTTTATACTGTTTTGTTTATACTGTCATTCAGTTTTTCAACAGCTGTGGGTGGAAAAGCACAATAGCTTTTAATGTTGCAAGGCTTTTCACAGAGGAAGAAAGCAGTAACAGAGGCAGAAAATTTACAAGCATCATCCATTACTGGAAACTGATGACATCTTGCATAATGTACTGCTTAACGTACTCATACTATCTAATGGACGTGTACTAGAACTCAGGCACCATTATTATTCTAATTACTGCTCCTTGTGAAGAATGTTCTCACAACAAATTGTATATTATACACTGATGCCAGGCATCACCATCCTTAAAAAATATGCATATGTAATTCAAGGATGGCTATAAGTTTGGAGCCTGAAGCTCCTTTCTCAACCACTCTCTTTCGTACTGGCTATGCAAATTCTGTGATAACCTGGATGCACTATAATTTACTCACATTTAACACTGTTTTTAAAATACAAATCTCCTAATAATCTTTACTATGGGTGAAAATGGTTTGCAGTTTGCATCCGTCAGCTGAAGTAGTTTTCTATACTACAGTTCTGAAGGAACTTTTTAGGAATTATGTGTAAGCAAGAAATCAGGGATACTGTACCTTTGCTAAATCAACTTCATCACTTTGCAATTAATTACCTTTTACAACATTACTAACTTGTCCTCCATATTAAAGCATAGTTGAAATGTGAGGGGAAAAGAGTACTGTAAGTCAAATCTACTCCTGTATTACTTAATTCTTCTGTGAGGTCTGAGGTTAGTTTGTGTCTGACCACCCTAACTGGATTATCAAAGCCCAAGCAACAACAAAACAAAACCAGAAAAAAAAAACCCCTACAAAACAACAGCAGAAGGGAATCCTCAAACTCAGCCCATTAAAAAAATCTTACTTGGAACTGTTGAAATCAAGAGGAAGTCATCAAATTAAGGTTACAAACTTGCTCTGTAATAATGCTTTCTAGAATATTTGCTTAGAAACAGAGTATCTCAATTGTCTACTATGAATTATTAATCCAAAATTGCTCAAACTTCTTGTTAAAGAAGACAGACTACAGACAAGGGAGGCAATCTGAAAAATGTCTGTTAGATTTTTGTCTGTTTGTACAAGCAAGGAACCAGTTCAGCATTCCTGCTGCAAGGAATTTGAACAGTGAAATCTACAGTGAAAACCAAAGAAATCTTACATTAGCAGATTTCTCAATGTCTGCAGAGCTACCATCATAATTTTTCATTATGCCAAGAAATTCCATATTTTTAAAATTCAACTATCTTTAACGAACTTTAATCTGTCTTCTGGAAAAGTAACTAACATTTGTGACAAAGCTTAGTATTTTCAGTATCACTTGGATTCATTAGGAATTTTAATAGTAACTTCAACCTAAAATTTTTCAGTGTGATATGCATATCCATACACATACACACTTTTCATCTATAGATATATAAATGAAAATTTTTGCATATGATTTATGTTATTAGCTGATTAGAAAACATCTGACAGCAATATAGGAACATGCTGGCAACATCAAACACGTTGAAAATAATACTGTTAGTAACAACAACTCAAACCTTGCACTGAAAGAATACCCTTTCTGATGTGCTGAAAATTACAGAAAGTCATCTGACTTGTGCAGAAACACAAGGCTTAGTTTTCATATGAAAGGGCAATTCTTTTTAGTTATGTAGGAAAGTTACATCACAATATATCAAGCAAACAGGCTGAGAGAGTCCTAAAACCAAACACTGACAACCCATTCTCTGAGTAATGAAAATATATCTATAAAACAGCTATGATGGTTACAGCTTATAAACTTCAAGACAAATGGAAAAGAGAGCATTAAGTCATTGTTCAAAGCTCAGGTGCCAAACAATGATATCTATTAACAGAAAGCAAGCAAGCACTGTCTCTTACAAAGCAATATGTTATAACTTGTAAACTTTTTTTGATCATGCAAATCTCATGTTCATAAAACAGAATCCCTCCTTTCCCAGACAAACCCCCTGTATCTGCAGTACAAAGTAAGCATACTTTACTTTACATGTGGCCAGCAAATTACTGCATGTATTCCTAAAGATATAAATTTACTCCATTTGTCATGTGCTGATCTGAAATAAAACATTGAAGTACCATCCTTCAACTGTTGTTCTAACAGGCAGAGTAAAATTACCCTGGGTCTGTGTAAGGCCTATGTAAGCATCGCCCTTTGGGAATTCTGTACACAAAGAGAGCTGATGCCACGATTTCCACACATTACCTTCAACCTGAATTAATTCTTCAAGCTTAGTATTACAATAACAAGTTAGTGGCTTTACATTTATTACAGGGAATACACAAAGGTTCAAGTGACTACTACTCTGCACCCTGAATTTTAAATATATTACTTTAACATGATATCCTGCGAGGCTCTTGGCAAATTATTTCAGAGTTTGGAGCTGCAACTTCAGTTTAACTTCTTTTCCTACAAGCAATTTATACCACAGCACTGAATAAAATTCCTGTTGTGTCTTACACTTTCTCATTTTCTCTTATACAATGAACAGAGAAAAAAGGGTAAGAGTGACCAGCTAGGTGGTTTCAAAAGGGAAACAAAAATTCCTTGAAAAGTAGTCCAAACAGCAAATTAAAATCCCCTTTTCACTACAGTATATGTTGATAGTTTTGATGGGTTTCCAAGAGACAGAATTCAAATTTATCATCTTACACTTCTTCTCTTTTGCACTGTACTGGAAGTGTTTTCTTTTTCTTGCACTAATAATTAAATTAGGACAAAATGCCAAGGCACTGGAGATAACAAGTTATGCTTCCTCTTGTATCTTAATGATAGCAAGTGAATCTGCAACGTTTAAGTTATTTGTAGCACAGAACTACAAAGTAAAGTAATCAGAAAAAATTAAAACTTTATTTCTTAGACTAGTAATGATAAAAAGTCATGCACTGACAATCTTAAATCTTCCGTTATTAGGCATGAAGCTCAATCCTGCAAGCTTCCTTATTCCACTACTGTATCTTGGTCACATTTTATATACAAAAATTCTGTGTTTATGTGCTAAAAATCTTTCTACATTTAGCAAATCTGATTATCTTCTGCTGAAAGCACTGGTTGTATCAACAGTTTTGCAATGCAGACAAAAAGTAACAATTCCAACACAAAAACCCTAAAACACTGAAAACTGACATTACAAAACTGATGATACCCGTAAATTACCATCTGCGACAACTCATGGGCTGTCTCAATCCAACCTCAGGTGGTGATTTATACACTGTATTACTCTTCTGGCAGCAGTAAGAACTGGCAATGCAAAATTGGGTTTGTTGAACTTAATCCTGTATTGCTGTGTATCCCTGTATCTTCTGTAATGCTATTTTGACCTTATAAGCTAAAATAAGTAGATTTAACTGAGTCAGTGACACATCTTCCCACACTGGTTAGATCCATTTAGTAATAAAAATCAAGACCTCTGAACTCTTAACATGACATTGAAAAAAAAAACCAAACAAACCACAGAATGCTTACAATATTAGCAAAAATAGAAAGCATATAGCACAAGTTCAAGTCAAAGCTGCATTTTTAACAGCTATCAAGTAGTTTAACTTCCAAAGATAATATTTTGCTTTAAAAATATCTACAGAAGCATTTTTTTATCCAGGAAGCAGCCTTTTGGGATGTAAACAATTCACTGAAATAGAGGCTACTTACACTTTTTTACTGTCATGGTAATGCCTAAAATGTCAAAATCTAAAGAAATGCAACCTGCTTAAAATTAAACACTCTTATAAAGACACAAATGCTAAGAGTCTTAAAAATAAAAGGCTTTTTTTGTTGTTTTTTTAAATAAAACCACATGGAACTAAATTTGAGCACCCCTTCAATCAGGTAATCCTCAGCAACCAGGCATAGCAAACCTCTATTAATTCTTTTAGTTGGCCACAATGATGCAGTTACTATAGCTGTACAGTAAATGAATTTTCATGTATTTGTTCTTCAAATATGATACTATGAGTCAGTAAAGCTCAGAAGGACTTCTTAGATACAAACAAATGCCAAAAAACCCCTCAGGTACCAGAGGTAATTGTTCCATATTTCACTCTGATGTATGGAGTTCTAAAGCATAGTCACTAAAAATTACTATTAAAACTTTCTCTCACATTAGCTAATCACAAATATCTTCAATTTGACATTTAAAAAACAAAAAGTAGGCTAGCAGGTAGAACAGCAACAAAAAATACTTCAATATTAAAACACAGTAAATGTAATAAAGGAATTCTTATTCTTGGACTGATAGAGATCACTAGTGAAACCCAAGGGTCTTTTTCAGCTCACTTACTATTTAGAACAAGTTTTGCCACAGAGGGATATTATCAACTTCAGATTCAACCTCATTATTAAGTTTAAAAGCAATTTCAGATAAGCCCACGTGGAAGTTTTGTGGAGTTTTTTCATAATCTTCTTTCTCTCCTCCCTGGCAACTACTTAATTACAGTTACATGAAACCTCACGGCAATGATACACAAAGTGAAAAAAAATTCCGTATCTCTACTATTAGAATTGGACCTGTACCAGAAAAAAAGTCACAAGCAAACAACTATTTGATTTTTTTGGTTGATGGTGATTCTTCCACTTAAGAGGTCTCTGGAAAGAAGGAAATGACAACCTGGAATACGGATATCTAATTTCTTTTCTATGAAAAAAGTCAAGCTTAAAGTGCATAATTAAACAGCATAGAAGAATTATACATTCATCAAAATGTGTACTCATATAATAAAACATTTGTATTCAAACTTTTGGGCCAAACTAGTTTCTAATGCTCTGTTTAAATGATCAAAAAAAAAAGTGTATGAGTACAAAGGAAATTAACTGACTGTATGACATACAAACTTGTATATTGCAAAACTAGGACTTTGTTTTGGCATGAGCAGCGTGAAACATTTGGTGGAAGGAAAGTGAATTCTCTTCCAAGACCAGTAATAGATTTGCAAAACACTGCCACACACACCTGTTGCCATGTGGCTTTTTGCAAAAGCCACACTGCTTGCTGGGCACCCACATATGTTTGCTTTCACTAGAAGAGGTATGTTCCAAGCCTTCCCTTTTAACAGTTGAAATGTTATCTGGAATGAACAAGGGAGGTTCATCAAGTGAAAGACTTTTGCTACTTCTTCTCTGGCGAGGTTGGAGATTCTTATCATTTCTTTTTGACTTGTTTTTTTCCTTATCATCCTCCTTCAGATGTTCTACAACAGAAGGATCTTTAGTCTCTGCCTCTTCCTTTGTGGAGTTATTTGCTTTTAGCCCAGTTCCAAGTTGGTGTTTGCTGGCTTGCTTCTGACCAGAATGTGAAACATGACCTGATGATGAATGCACAGAGTGGTGAGTATCTTTAGAACAGCTTTGATGAGTAGGAGATTTCTCACTTGCTTTTTGAACTGATGACTTCTGGGCTTGCCCAGAAGCCTGGACTCGGGGTATTTTCTTCAGCTTTGTGTTGGTCTGTTTTTTTACAGTCACCCCTGAAACGCTACTCTTTGCTTTCATCCCCAGATCAGATTGTTTCTTTCTAATTTTAACTGGGTTACTTGGATGCTGATGACTCTCTTGCTCATCTGCATTTCGCTTCAGACTTGCTGAAGAGGGACTGTGAAGGCCCGGAACAGCAACACTAGCCCTTGTTCTGGACCGTGTCATTTCTTCTTGCACTGTGCCTGATTTCTGCCGAGTACCTGCAGTCAGATTTTGTTTATTCTGTACTCCAGATTTACTAGGCCGGGGCCTAATGTTCTTTTCACATTTTGTTGAAATACCAATTTGCTTCTCATCATCCTGAAATTTTGCTGCCTCTGGGACTTCTACTTTAGTACTGCTGATCTGCTCCTGTACATTTTGGCTTGATTGGTCAACAACAGTGCTTTCTAAAATGCTATTTCCTGGGTCAGCAGAAGTAAACTCTTCGCTTTTCAAGTCTTTATTATCACAGTCTCTACTGTCCAACAGTTTCTCAGATGGAGTTTCAGTTTTCTCCATTCCCTTGTCATCACCTACAGCTTCTGTTACACATTCCTTTACTGACAACGTATTTTCATCAAGAACTTCCACATTGTGAGAACCTGAACTGCAATCAACTCCCTCTTTCACAGAGCTGGACAAATTTGAAAAGGTCTCACAAATTCCATCTGTATTCATGGAAGCATTAGATGAATCATTATCTTTTCCAGTTACTTCAATTTGACTATGTTCTTCTGCTTTCTTCTCTGATTCCTCTGCTTTATTATCAGTCTTTTCTTCTGAAGAATTTTCCAAGCCCACTGAATCAATCACATCACTTGTTTCATTTTTAACTGGAATCATTTCAGTATCTGCAGATACTGAACAAACTGACTCAGCACTCCCAGAGTCAGTGTTCATTGCAACATCAACTATTTCCTTTGTTTCCCCAGGAGAAGGAGAACAGGGTTCTGTTAAATTTGCACAACTTAACTCTTGGGATGCTTCTTCAACTTTTGCCTGCTCAGGGGTTTCAGACTTCATTTCTTTCACATCTTCAGGACCAGGCAGGCATTTTGTATTACTCTGGGATGCTGTTACTGCTCCTGCTGTTCCTTCCATCTGTCCTGATCGTCTTGTACTACGCCTAACCTCCCTAGGCTGCTCTGTTTTCAAGCGTGCAGCAACATCTGTCTCTTTAACTGGACTTCTCTCTTGTTTCTGTCCATTTTTTGGAGCAGATCCACTTTTTACAGACGATTTCTTGGTATTAACCGGAAGAGCAACATTCGAACGCTTAGCTAGCGTGCTCTGCCTCAGACTCCGTACTGGTTCTAGGAAGGGAAAAAGAAAATCTCTTCGTTATTCTGCTTCCTTCTTTTTGCAAATACAACATTTGCCTAGAATAAAAGTGACTTACCCCAATTTAGCTTACTGGATACACAGAAAACTTAAAACTCAGTTGTTTACTAAACTTAAAACCTCCCCAAAACCAAATTACTAGAATTTCAATTTTACACTGACATAGTTTGGGTGTAAAATCCCATTATTCTAAAGGCTATGGAATTTCTAAGTAGTGCATAAAAAACACAAGTGATGATAGAAGGACAATCAAAACTAACTACTTTTCTACCTCTCAGCCTTGTCTACCTACAACAAAAATTGCACAAGCTATATTGTGATTAGAAATATAGGTGAAGTTAAAAAATCTTTTAGAGAACAGTCTACAATCTGAGATCCAGTCACATTCTCACCTGATGACAACTTTTATATTTTCTAAACAAGTAACTATTCCAGTGCCTTTCTAAAGCATAATAACCAGCTTTGTACCACAGGCTCTTATTTAAATTCTGATCACCATATTAAGTAATTTTATGTTTTTAACTCAACCTGCTCTACAGGGGGAAAAAAGCAGAGCAGTAAATAACTCCAGTTCAACAAGTCAGAAAACCCATAGCTATAATAAATTAGCTAACACAAAAAATTTAAGTATTTTATTAAAATATTAAGTATCTTGATTAAAGTAATAAATATTAAGTGTCTTTTGATTAAAGACTTTCTGACGGCAATTACTATAACCTAATTTAAAATAAAATATGCAAATAAAAATAGAATCAAAACTTTAATTGGAACTAGAGACATGCTAATCTAATATTCCAATGCTGTTTTGCAATTCCATCATGCTTTTGTTGGTGAAGAACCACATTAATCATCTTATGCAGGTAAAAGGATCAAAATCTCAAAAATTAGTTTAATGATGATAAGCCATAAGGAAGACACTAAATATTTATTAAAGAGGAATTCTAATTGACTCATACCCTATGGATGCCAGCTTCTAGCTGCAGTGTATGAAAAAGGAAGTTTCTATTTCGAATTCACAGAACCAAGTTAAATTTATAATGTTGGGGGTGGGATTTTAAAGATTTGAATTGCTTCAAATGTGCAAACAATCTATAATGACCTTGTGCCATTAAACGTGGTGATTTCCTCGGTGATGTGACTGATGCTTCTTCAGCACGGCTTCTCAAATTCCTATTAGGTAAAGCAAGCTCATCGTCATCAATGGTGTCATTACCACTCTCTTTAACTCCTTCTTCATCCATAGTATCATCAAGACCAATAACTGGAAAAAACAAACAAGAAAGAGCCTAAAACTTAAAATGACCAAAAAGTGTTGCAGCTATAATGCTGAGCAAGACAGGGGAAGAGACATGAAAAAATAAATAAATTTGCCATCCAGAATCAAACAAAAGAGGAAAAAATGAAGAAATAAAGGACAGAAAATTCCCATGTGAGGCAGTTTCAGTTGTAGAATAAGCTATCACCCACAGCTTAAAACTTCTGTAGATAGTCCTCATAGCTTTTTTGTGGACTCACATTTTTATTGGGGTATTTTGCCACAGGAAGGTCCCCAGTCTTAGAGGATCAGCTGCCCCTCACTGTCCCTTCCCACCTAAGAAAAAGTGAAGAAAGGTAAACAGCAGAAAGAGCTGATCCAGAAGTGCAGAGTGTAAAAATCACAGTTCTCTCACCATTAAAAACTCTCAGCCCCACCCATATCACATATCTGTGTCTGTTATGTATTTTTGGAAGAGCTTTAAGTGCAGGAAGCACTTAACCTCCCAGGAGAGACAGGGAACTTTGGTGAACTCCTACGCTCCACTAACCTGAGGAAGATCCCAGAGGTTGCTCCTGAAAACAGATTTATTAAGAGGCAGTCAGGTCTCTACACCAGCCATTCTCCTCACTTGCTCTAGGTTTGGTTCTTGCAGTGATAGCCTCTCCTATTTAAGGATCCTACATGCCATTAATGATTCCTGGTCCCCCATGGGATGCAGAATTTGTGAGATCAAGCCAAACACCCAAGTGACTTTACAAAGCACATAGGAAGGTCTAACAAATATAAGAGACTCCAAACAACCAAGTATGCCTGTTTTTCACTACTAAGTCATCAACCTTGAAGCATTTTTAAGATAAACTCACATGACACATATAAGATATCTAAAAATTTCTAAAAATTGCTTACGTAAAAATTATATAAATTAACACATCGATCAGAAAAGTCAAAAAAGCAAGAAGTTAAATTCAAAATTGTTTGAATTTTTAGACCAGCTCAGAAAATCTGTCAACTCCAGGTCCTCCTCAAGTCTGATATTACTGCAATTAAAAAAAAAAAATTAAAAAATAAAGTAACCAAGCAACATGTTAGAAGTTCAAATATTAGAAAGTTTTTTATCGGCCTCTTAAGGAAGGCTGATCATGGCACCAGGCAACCAGCATTTTGAACTTCTGTAATCTGATGGATGCCAGGACCTGAAAGCTAGGAGTTTCTTAAGCTAACAATTTATATCCTTTTTTTTTTTTTACCATAATTTTTAGTTGCTGCATTGTACACATCAGTTACAAGGAAAAGTGTTTGTGGAAATTACTGCCCACTTCCCATCTCCAATCCACAGAGCCACCTTTACATCTGTGTGCGTTTACAAACATACAGATATCACACCCAAGGTGCATGAGGCTGATAAAGTTGGTCTTACTCCACTCAAGAGTGTTCCTTAATCACTTATTTGCTATAAGTTACATACCGGACACACTGGCAAAAAAATTACATTATAACTGCCTTATTAGACTATTTTCCCAGTAAATATCTAATACTGGCCGTTGTCTAAGATGGAAACCTGAATGAGATGGACCCTCATCCTAAGTCCAGCTGCCCATTCTCATGTTCTCAAAGATGATATCCTCCCAGCAGCTCTGCACTTTGGTTTTCATTGTGCTCCTGCAAAACGCAAAACTGGCTTTTGGGAAAAGACTGTGACAAGAGACGCCTTTCACATCCATTTCTGTTCTTTCTGTGTAGAACCAAACTACTAAGCTATTGAAGACAACATGAAAAATAAAAGCTACTAGGACACCTTCTCAAACAACTCTGGAGCACATTGTAAAGCCCAAGACTAATGTCAGCCCTTCAATGTTCTTGTTCAAGTTACGGAATTTCTACACCCTCCTTTATTAATAACAAAAGAGACACATTCACTCCATTATTGACAGACAGTGTGAAATATTAAAATATTTTCATACTTACAAGACTCTGTGCTGTGGCTTTAATTTTACAAAGGAATTGAAGCACAGAATCTTGCTAATTTCAAACCACCTGAGCTACAACTCACATAAGTAAAGACAGTCTCATGAGGCCCCTGATGAGGAGCATTCCACACAGACCCTGCTGGGAAGAGAAAAAGTGACAGAGAACAGCAATAGATACAAAGAAGACTAGGAAAGTAAATGATGAAGGAGAAGTGGAGGTGAAGAAACAACCCTAGGAAAGGTAAACCAGCAAAAGCAAAATCAGAAAGAACAAAAAAAGCAGAGATGATCTTAGTAACAAAAGATTATCTCAGATAAAATAAAGATTATCTCAGCAGTACAGAAATTAGAAAAATAAAATAGGAAAAAATAAAAAAGGAATAAAGAAAAAAACTTATCTGAATAGGAAGAGTTGTACACCAGTGTATAACTGAACAGATTGCAAATAAAAAAAGTACGAGTCACATTCAACATATTTATATTGGAAAAGGGACCACTGACCTTCACCTTACTATTTTGAGTTTCTCCATTACTTGTATCTAAATTTCCGAACTGCTAGGCTGTACTAATGACTGATTTTTATATATGCTATACCATAATAGAACAACTTACAATAAAAACAGTCTACTTGCAAATTGAAAGCAATGTTTTCCCTACGTTAAAAAAATTGCATGACCATATTTAATTCTTCAGCAGTGTAAAACTTAAGAAAACAAGGCTTACTTTCTGGTGAAAGAGGAGGTAAGGAGAAGAAAACATCCCTAAATACATCATCAAAAATTAGGACATTTATAAATCTTTATTAACATAAGACTTTTCTCAATTATTTTCAGCCACAACTAAGACAAGAAATACTCTGTTTTTGACACACTGACCAAGGTAAGTATCAAGTGTAGAAATAAATTTATCCTCTGTAGCTGTTAGCCCTGGATTTCTTTTGCTTAGGTAACCAAACCAAACAGAATTATCACTGTTGCTCCTGCTTTGCACTGATGTAACATGCTATGTCCAGCTGAATCACACTAATGGCAGGAATGTGTAAATCCACAGCAGATTCCATGTAAGCATCACAGATTATATGGAAATGGTTGAACATTTTAAAATTTCTGTGTCACATGGGAATAACAACACAGAGATGTAATGCTATGCTTCAATGAAAAGAATAGTTACAGTCTAAAGCAGTAACTAACACATCTAGGTAAGCCTTCAGAAGAGCTAATAAACTCCAGTGAAGCAACAAAACATATATAGATAGTGATATTTTCTCAGTAACTCTCAAGATCATAAATGAGGATGGTATACTTTCCATGAAAAATCTTTTTCCTATTGACATTGGTGATGCATATGTTCAAGAAACAAGATTAAAAATACTTTCTGTTAAAAAAAGATATTTTCAAGAGAAATTATGTGACTGATGACATAACTTACATAAGGAAACATCAAACTCCAAATATTTTACAAAAGTTTGCCTGCAACCCATTGAACTGAGAATTTGCCTGCAAGTACCTTGGGCTAACTGTCCAGTGCAAGAAAAAAATCACAATAAGTAACATGAAATATTAACTAAACACTTGCTCCCATTCTCCATTAATGTCTGTGTTGTAAAGAGGTAATTTTACAGTCTTTAGAATAAAGATGTGAGAATCAACTAGGTTAAATAAACTTAATACAGCATGTATCTTGAGGACTGCATAGCCATTTTATTAAAAAGATGGAGCTACATCACAAGCCTACTGAATTGCGGCTCTTTAGTGACACAAGACTATTACATTGGAAATGAGGAACAGAAAAACACAAACTTCAACAACAAAGTGAAAACACCACACAAACCCAAGCACTTTAATGTAAATTAATTAATTTTATTTAGAAGGGAATCTTCATGTATTTACAAATAGAGAGCTAATCTAAACTTCTTTGCAACTCTTAGTACAGATCCAACATCTCTCCGCCCATGAAACAGATCCAAAGACATAAATAACTAAATATTTCAGAAGGACCTAAGCTGGGGAATACAGGTAGTTTATCACCTACAAACAGAAAAAGGCAAAAAAAAAATTCTCCAATTTCTCAATACCAATGCAGTAAATTTAAATTTTCTACAGAAAAGTTACTACCTTGTTCATAAAACACTGTGTAACTGTTCATATGGACAGTTTGGAAGAAGGAAGGCATAAATAGGTAAGAAAACTGAGAGAAACAACTGTAGTCCAAATTCTATAATCTCAAAGTCACATTCAAAATTACTTCAAATGTAGGAGGAAAAATACATGTACATTTGGCTTTAGTGAAAAGAGCCTGAAATGCCTAACACAGCCAGACATCACACCAGCTAAAGAAAAGAGTATTTGTAGTCAGAAAAAATGGTTTGGCTTAGAAGATTGAGTACGTAATCACGATTTGAGCAGAGGTAATGCTGCTTTTAACAATACTCATGAAAACACAGGCTACAACTAGAAAAAGCAGACTGCACTTTAGGCAGACACTTTCCCAGCAGCAATCCAGAGGGACAGGAAAAAAAGGGCAATTAAAAAGATGTCCCTAACACATTTTGTGATTCTTACACCATCAGTCTTCTTTATCATTTATGGTAAGTACCTGATTTGATAAACATACCCATAAAGTAAATCAGTTAAAAGCTTGATTTTAATATTAAATCTAGAAATGTCTCCAAATGATATGCAATTAAAATTCCATTCCCTGCATTATAAGTATAACAAATCAAACTACCCAGTAAATGACATCCTGAAAAGCTACAGTTCATGATTACCAATTTAATTTACCAAGAATTACCAATTTAGTACTAATGCTAAGTTATTTAGCTCACTGGCATGCAACCAGTATGACCTGCTATGCTCACATGTGGATAAGCTTCCAGCATGTCTTCCAGCAAGAACAGAACAAACACAAAACCTATCACTAGGGTACCATTCAAAGTTGAAATAAGTGTGTTGCTCTTAAAAGAGATCTGTCATATTCTAAACTTCAGTTTCTACTTCTTATCAATGAATTGCTCAATAAGGTAAAAAAATCAACACAACCCCAAAAGCATGCTTCCACACCCACTCACACCACTCAAATATTTAAGATGGCCAAGAGCTGATCTACACAATACAATTTTCTACACTGGTCATGCACAGCTTGTAAGAACAACCACCTGATCAAACTGACAAAAAGTTTTCCATCATGTAATCCCACATAATTTAGTGAAGGTGAAAATTTAGTTCGTTAGTAACACTAACATATATATTATAAAAGGAAATTATAAAGATTTTCAGAAACAGTTCATGAAACTTTAAAAAATTAAATATTGATATAATTATGTAACTGCATTAATCTACAACACTTCTCAGTAATGAAGCTAAAAAATTATGTTTTTTAAACTTCCAGTCAAATAAAGAACACTACTAAGAATATATTTTTGTCTCTTGATTCAAATTCAGTGTAATTAATCCAACTCTTCATAAATATTAATAACTTTTGGGATTGGATCATCCTTTTTTTAATCTTCTAAAATTACTCAATAAATTCCGACATTATTTTTATTTAACATTTTGCTCTAAATTGTTCCCAAATCAGGTATTCCAAACAGTAAAAAAGAATTTTATTATCATTCCAGGGTCTTGAAGCCAACCAAAGCAAAACACCCAGAATCCAGAAACAGCTCAGTACCAGAAGGCCTAGCACTAACAGAATAACCCTGAGGTCAGAGCAGTAATTTGTACAACTCTCCTGCTCCTACCGCTAATTCAGAAATTCAGTATTTTTTTAAGCCAACCAGTGACTTCAGAGATCAGGCACAGTACCTACACTAAACAAATCTTGACTTTCATTGGGAGTGATTGATACACAAAGCCTAGGCTATTTCTGACCCACATAAGGAGCCTTCCTCTATTGTTACACTACAAAATTAAAAAGACCTGCACATAGTTTACATGCCAGGCATGTATGAAGTGCATCAAAAAAGGGCAGCAAGGTGACAGAAATCCCAACTTATTATTTCTATGTTATGAAAAAGGGTTTGGACTAGAGTGAAACTGTATTTTAAATTGTAATCTTAAAAAATTGTAAGATTTACCTGTAGAACAAGGCATCTGGAAATTGGGGCCATTGCTATCCAAAACAGGCAAACAGAACTGGGCACTTGCAGATCCTAGCATAGGATCCTTATCGCTGAGCATGTTCTTCAGCGAATCCTCTAAGACATTTTGACTTGTACTAAAATCCTCACAGACTTCATTCTCCAGGTTGGATTCTAGAAATAGGGCATCATCTAAGTGTTCAGTAGGAATTAAATGGTTAAATGTATCAACTATATCCATGAAGACTCCTGTGTGTCTTTCAGCCCTATAGAAAGACAAGAAAAATACCATAAGAAAATAAGCTACAAACTGTAAAACACCTAAGACACCAGCAAATTTTTTGGCTGTTGTGTTTTATAAAGAATGCTTAAGGTATTTCACAATTATAAAAAAAATAAAAATAAATTAAAAACTGCTTATGGCTTACTATAGCCCCCTGCATAACTAAAAATCAATTCCCTAATTATTTTTAAAAGAAACTCTATGCTAACCTCTATCAGCATCTGACTGCTGACACTTCTACAGAGTGTGAATAACAAAGGCAACTAAACATCTCCTTCCTAAAATCTGTTTAAATGTTAACCAACCCAAAGGGATAGGACACCAGAGGAGGAGGATATCAAGAACAAGTGAACCTGGAGATAGCAGCACTGTGAGCATGACTTTCTTCTTTTTGTAAAATGCAAAAATGTGAGGTCAGCTTCCACTAACATCAATGGAGCTGAGAAGGTTCCAGAGCCTGCCATACTACTAATATGTACTACTGAGAAGAACTGTATTTTTGTTCAAAGAGCAACTACCAAGTACTTCATAGCAAGTTAGTATTTTTAAACAGCAACGTTTTATGGCTATTATTTTTCATCGATCAATACAGTCAATAAAATTACACACATTCTGTATGAAAATCTGATCTCAATCAAGTACATGAGAATTCTGAGCTGGTGTCAAAAGGAGGAACCTTTTGAAACTTCAGTTTTGAAGAAGTTTAGGTGAACTTCTAGAAGTCTAACTAAGGAATTGTATACAAAGATGGCAACTGCATTTTACTAAGGAATTCCTTATTTTCCTAGATCATTGCAATGCAGCAGAAATGCAACTACTGAAGCAAAGCCTTCAAAGTAACTAGTAAGTATGTATAACTAAACAACAGAATGGAAAAAAAATTTGCTTTAGCATATACTCTAAGTAGAGAAAGATAATTATAATAAATATGATCAGACAGGTATGGAAAATGGAGCAGTGCAGTACTGTCTGGCTTAATTTGGCATACAGAATAGTCTGAAAGGCCAGTTTTTTAGCATACAAGCTGTTAAAGCTTTTGGAAACAGCAAAAGGACACAAATACTCTCCTGCTCCTTCTTTCATCATCCTCCTCCCACATGAGACATTTTTTTTTTTAGAATGAACACACTAATTAAAGGAAAATGACAAGTGAGAATTAGAGTTTGCAGCGCTTGAATTACTTTCTAGATGGCGATTCCAGCAACCTGCGACTAAATAAATCTAGTACTTACTCATGCTTAATAGAACATTAAGTATGCTTTCTTAGACACATTAATGGGGCATTTCTGTTTTAGTAACCAAGTGGGAATATCCTAGCCAGATACACCTAAGGGCTCTGCTACAATTTCAACCCTATTTATGCCATTTATTTTATTTCATAAATTTACAAAAATATACAGGTTTAACACAAACAGTGTTTCATTTTCTTTTGGTGGGGTTTCTTAGAGGTTTTTTTTGTTTGTGGAGCTTTTTTGGGTTTTGGGGTGTTGGGGTTTTCTTTTCAAACATGCCAGTCTTTCTTCTCCTATAGGGCAGCTCAGAAGAAAGCAATGGTCAGGTATGGCACTGTGCCTCCACAGAGCATGATATCTTTAAAATGTCTATACAGTAACCACAACAAAGCAGTCTAACAAACAAGGTCCTACTGACCAATCAGCCAGCAAGAAGGAAAGTTCAGCTAAATCATGTGCATTTAGTAAAGCGGTAATAGACTTCAGCAGCAAGTCATAATTTGAAAGCACCCTCACCAAAAAAATGGACTGCTTTTATCAAGCAATGCAGTGCATCTACATATACACCACACCAACTAGCACCTGTAACAGCCAACATGGTTTCTGAAGTTCCAAATCTAGCAACAAATGAAGAAACAAACTCATGGATGAAGTACCACGCTGCACTATATAATCTGCTTTCATTATTATTCCAAGTAGTTATGCAATCTCATACTACACAGCATAAACTACAAGAGATGCAGTGGCTCCAAGGAAGAAAATAATTACAAATGCCCCCAATACAGTACTCTAAAGCACCTTCCTGTAGTGACAGGTTTTTTTATATTAGCATGACATGAGCACAAGAGTAACAGCCACGAGATAAAATTATAGTGAACTCTGACATTAACAAGTGTCAATGACACCGCAATAGAACACCTACATATTGTGAGAATGCAAGAAACCTTTTGCATCCAACATTTAAAAGTGACAGAAGCTTTGAAGCCACAACAGAATACCCCAAGCTTTTTTCTGGATAGGAGAACATTTATATATTTGTTACTCAAATATTGTTGACCCCAAAGCAGTGATGACCACTTCATAAAAAGCAATGTTAAGAAGAAAAGTTTGAGAAGAATATTAGCCCTCGCTACAAAAATCCCTCCTGACAGAAATTAACCTCTATCTCCAGTGATGTAATGAAGAAAAAGATTACCTACAGTTTTGTAAGACTACCATGCAGCCATTCAGAACAATAAAAACACTGAGAAGTAACTGGCAAAGCAACTATACATGCAGTGGCCACAGACACCTTCAATGAGACCTAAGTAGCTAACAGAGAACATTCAAGAGGAATTTTACTGAAAGCCTTATTCCTGGAGCATGAGCCTATGATAATGTCTAAGTTCTACCTGAATTTTGCATCAAAAAGTGAGGGGGCTTGCATAAAAATAGTACTACCGCAAAATCTAATCTTAAAGAATTTGTTCTACCATTTTTAAAACACAAAGTTTATGCCAGCAAAACATATAAAATCAAAATTTTGCTTTACCCAGTTCAAAAAACCACTCTGTGATTCTTTTCATAATTTGAAAATTGGTACACTACCAAGCTATTTTTTAAATTATTTCTATTACTAGATTAATTATCATAAGAAGTGTAGAATCTGTGGGACTGAGGATGAAAGATAAACTTCTTTAGCTAGACAGCTGTTAAAAACAGTTGCTGCAAGAAAAAAAATCTTCCCCTGCACAATGCCTTCCTTCAGTGTATGAATTTTGAACAGTTTATTTTGCATTTGAAACTCTTTGAACATCAGGAAAAATAGCCAGAGGTACAGGTAAAATCACAGTTAAAATTTTCATGCTCATTTTTCCCCAAAGATAATCCTAAACCCTGAAAGGAAGAAGGCGTTACTGCACTGGAACCCAGCTGTGCCCTCCACTTGAACCCCAGTGGCCTCGGCAAGGCTCCCAGCAGATGTGCACACACCACGGTACTCCCATCGCACAGTAATTCACAAGTGCCTTCCCACCGGGTAGCTAATCACAAGCAACAGAACATGAAAAGTACTGTGCATGCAGAACCAGTGTGAGTGCTCATAAATGAGGCAAAGGAGCAAGTCCCATGCAGGCTCAGTTAAACTTCTCCCACCCACGGGCTCCTGGAGCATCAGAGCATGTACTGAGACTGTTCCAGCACAGCGACATACAGGAGGAGTCTGGGTAAAAGAAAAACTCCCCATCAAGAAAAGCTTGAAGTAAAGAGAGCATTCTCCTCAGTTCACTAAATACGTTTCTCTTACACTTTGGAAAATGACTTGTTTCTATCAGCCTCTCCACTGCAAAATCAGAAGCAACAATTACAGAAGTAACACTGCAAAAATTACAAAGTAACTCAATGACCAATATTTGTAATTAAGTGATCCAACACTATAAACAACCCTGTTAACGACTTTCAGAATTTCCCCCACATTATGTTTACCATAATATTTCTTCATGTCCTCAACATTGTTTCCTTTTACAGTCTGAGTCTTTCAGTTTAAAACAAATAATTTCTTCCACTGTTAAATTAGTTTATTAAGCCACGTATGCCATAATATTGACTCAAGTCCCAAGGAATCTGGTATGAAATAAACACACTGTAGGATCTGCCACAGCAGATTTTTATCTTCTCCTCATTTACCCTATTTCACTACATCTTTAACAGTTCTACATGACTTTCTAAAATTAAAAGGTAAATAGCCAGAATGA
Organism: Dicaeum eximium; assembly: GCA_013396995.1. Taxonomy (NCBI): domain Eukaryota; kingdom Metazoa; phylum Chordata; class Aves; order Passeriformes; family Dicaeidae; genus Dicaeum; species Dicaeum eximium. The sequence continues at coordinate 225,672 of VWZP01009881.1, read as the reverse complement.
TCACTTGCTAAGAAAAGAAATTGAGACCTCAAGCAAGCATATCCTTCCAAACTAATCTTAGAAGGGAAGGAAGACCAGAAACTAGACAAGAGACGTTGTACATCTTTAAGCTTTTTCATTGCTTAGTTTGTCTACAAAAGAGGCAGAGAATTACTTCAGTTCCTGTTATATTATTTTCTTAGTCACAACAGAGAAAAATAATTGAGTGAAAACCTCCAACTGCATCTGCACGTTTCTACCATCTTATCTAAAATCCACCTCAGGCAGGGGCGATCACAATTTGTATTTACCACTAAGCATTCCATGTGTTTTTTACCTGATGGACAGGCCAAGCATATTCTCGACTGCATTTTAAACTAAGTCTCCCTTAAACATCAGCATGTGAAAGTGTTTCATTTTTCAACTACATATTTGGATATATGTTAGATACATTTGTCTTGATATTTTATTTTTTTGTTTTCCTTTACATTAATTTTATTTTTTACAGTACTCCCGCATCATTTATTTTACTAAGCAAATGTTAGGTATGACTGTAATTACTCTCTTTCCTTCCCCCTCTAGCCAGGGGGTGAATTTAATATATCAGTTTACCTTTTAAACTTGACTTTCATATTTTAGCTTGTATTTTAAAGTTAGTGATACAAAATAGAAGGTTCTGTATGTTTAAAAATTGTCTATTTAAAAATAACCTGATTTATGAAAGTCCTCAGCAGGACTTCAAAAAAATAAAACATTTCTACAAAGAAATTTTACCAAAAAACAATTGCCTGAATTGGGAACAAGGAGAGGCAAAAACCTGAGGGAACCTAATGAAGGAGGAAAAAAACCCCAACCTCACACTGCTTAGGATATTCAAAATCCTGGATGTAGAACAGCCTATCTACTTTACTGACCTGCCTGAATAAGTGAATCTGAAACTGCTGAAGATAGCACAGCAATACTACAATTCCTTCCATTTCACTGAAGTACCTTTCTGAATAGTGTCACTTCCAATTCGCTGAATCTGCCTAGTGCTTTTAAAAGCTTTTGTACATCTAGTTATTGACTGGACTATGTGGGAGACATTGCAATGTTCAAAATACAAGACTCGGTCTCTGGACCTTGTGCTTATGCACACCAAATTACCAACAGCAAGCACTAGTCATAACTGTAACAGACTCCATGAAAAAAATCCGTATTATATTTATTTCTTCAAGTAGTAAACTCTGGTAGGAGACTAAACAAAAGGAACAAGTTAGTTGGACAACTATCACCTTAGATGTCAAAATAAATGGGAAAAGCTGACTCAGCACTGTTACAGAAGAATCAGTAAGTAACAATAACTGACAAAAAAGTTCCCATCAAAAGAGGGGAACTGCATCTTAATTGGCATGCAATTAGGTAATAACACAAAGAGCTTAAAAAAACCCAACACCTTACTCACGCTGTGTGGCAACTACTGTACCCAAAAGGGACACTCAGGGTATGAAATATCTATCTTTGTTCACTGAGCTGTGATGTCAGACCATCCCATGGGCTCACTGATACCTTGACACTTAAAACCCACCTACCCATGTCACTTCAAAGCCCTGATGCACGTTTTACTACCATCCTCCTTCTCCTGCCTACAAGAATTTTAAGCTCCCAAGTACCTAACTGAAAATTAATGCTAAGTTGCCATGTATCCACGTAGCCACGCTTAAAGCACTAGAAGCTGCATGCATTATGTTCATCACCAAAAGCCAGAACAGAGACCCACATCTTCTCTAGCAAGAGATTTTACCCAATAGCATTCACAGTTCAAACGCATAATGGGATTAAAGAGAAAATCAGTATCAGACAGTAAATCAGAGGCAGTGTCAGTAAGAAGTCATCAGCTTGACAACTTTTTTGTGAGTTTACAATTCTCACACCAATGCACTTTCTAGTCTAGTTCATTTTGGCTCAAATCTCATCATCTAGGGCAGCCTTCAAGGATTAAGTTAACTCACAAAATATTTTTGACAGAACAAACAATGTGATCTATGAGCATATGAACAGCCATCTAGCCACAAAAACGTTTGAGAAAGGATACTGAAATCTTTTAACAGCTCCAAAAAAAA
>VWZP01009881.1:198586-220078 GCA_013396995.1 Dicaeum eximium | reverse complement strand
GTCGGACAGACTCCGAAGAGGTTCCCTCAGTGGAACCAGCCCTCGTGGCTGAGCCGGGGCTGTCCTGGGCACCCTCGCTGGAGTCGGGGGCCACAATACCCGGAGGCGCCCGGTGGCAACCGCGAGCCCGGCCGTGCGGCTGACGGGCCTGCCTGGGCCCACGGGAGGGCGGCCGGCAGCTCCGCGGGTTTTTCCCGTAGGAGCTTGGCTGAAGGCACATACAGTGTGACTGGTGCGTGTGTAATGATGTGGCCTTTTGTCTTCGGAGAGCAGCTGCCGTCCCCCTCCCGTGCCGCCCGCGTTACACAACCTGCCCGGTAATCTGTCCTGTGCGCCGCGGCCCCGGGCGGATTCCTGCAGCTCTCGGTGTGCCAGGCTCCTCGGTTCCTACATGTTGGACAGAGAAGTCTCCCCAGCTGGCCGGCCCCGGGCAGACATGTCTCATGCTGCCTGTTGGTGCAGGCGCGGTTCGCCTTCTCTTTTGCTGATAACAGCTTCTGTATGTGCACTGCAGGACCTATGGCGCACATTCACAGGAATCGACACCTCAGGGGGCTGTTGCCGTGTGTGTTTGTCGGGAAATCAGAACCTGGAGTAATTTGGTCTTCACATAATGTTACTAAATAGCAGGATTGTCTTTCGTAATTCGTGTTATAGCATTAGCTGAATGCAGCATTCGTTACGCTGCTTTCTGTTCTGTTGGCTGGCATAAAGTGCAGTGCAGGCTGTTCTTCCATATACCAAGTTTTAACACCTCCAAAAGAGAAATTGATTTTTAATATTTCTAAAAATCGAATTTGGAATTACCTTATGTATTACTATATTAACGCTGCCTTTACGTATTCCTAGTATTTTGTAATGAAATACAAACATGATGTAAGGACAAAAAAATTGATTGTTTCCTTTAGTTTCCTTTTTTTTTCAGTTTTGAGTTTTCTGTTTTGAGTCTTTGAGATTGTATTCTCTAGGGCTTTCTGTGCTGCCATGAAGGCTGAAATGCATTAAATGCTTCTCTTGCTGCCATCACACTAAGAAAGGAAGCATTAAACTGAAGGCATGGTAACACAGCAATATTTACAGGCACTACACAAGGTATTTGCAACAGACCAGTTTTGAAGTGGAGCAGTTTTTAACCTATTAAACTTTTTTTTTCTCCCTGCCCGACCAAAGCTAGTTACTCACATTACCACAAGTTGCTTTTCTCTGGTTTTCTTCCTTTACTTTCCCAATTTCAGAAGGTCTCTCTCATTTCCAAAACAAGCATCTTTTAAAAAACAAAACTAAATTTTTATGATGGCACAGAACTGAGCTACTGGGCTGGTTGCACTAATTTCTTCAAAGGCTTTTTAGGCACAGAACTTTCAACAAGTACTAACCCTCTGAAATATTGTTGATAGTATACAAAGAAATGAAATTACTTTCTGAGGCAAAATACAGTTAAAAAGAATTTGCATTGCACAGATTTTCCAGCATTCAGCCCTTTTGACTTCATTTCTTTTGACACAAGCAGCAGGCAAAGCACTGCTGGTAATCTGATCATTGTTCATTGCTCTATTCACTTTTTTTCTTTACACTGTCAAAAAGTCACATAACTCCAGTGACCCATCTCAGTTAACAGAGTATGTGCACTTTCCTTTTGCCATGTCCATACTGTGCCACTGCCTTTATGTAATGAACTTCACCATCCAAAGAACCTGTGTTGCAGTTTAGCATAAAAAAAAGATCACCTGATAGCAAATTTCATAGGTATTACCGAGGCCTTTGTATACAGTGACACACCAGGTGTGCACAATTACAACTGCCCCATCTGCTGTCTTTCCTAGCAATATTTTTATCATGTGATCCCTTTATACATGAGCTACTTGGTAGTACAGCTCTTGCAAGTTGTTTCCATTGAAAAGCAACCTATTTATTTTCAGTCTCCAGTCTCCTGCCCTGAACACAAGAAAAAGCGGCAGAAGGCAGTTTCTTTGCTTATAGACCCAAGTCTCTATTTAACCACAACTCTTCCCAAGAGGTTCATGAATTATATTCCTTACAGTCTTTCCGTGTTTTTTGTTCGAAATGGAATTTTTGAAAATATGCTCTATGCAGTCAGATTATGATCACACTGGTCTTGAACATGGCTTGCTTTTGAGTGTTAATTATGCTTTGGTTGTCAAAATGTGGAAAGTCGTTAGATTGCTCCATGTTTATCTGGATAAAGAATGTATTGGGTATGGTGGTGGACAAACAGGTTTTCTCCCCTGCTGTAGGGCAGTATTTGCTATTGCCAAAAAGCTGAGATATGTTACAGCAGTAAACCATTAACTACTCAAACAATGCCTCACAGGAACATCTTTCATCTGCAAGATACTTGATTAAAATGATTTTAAAACCCAAGTACTGCATTTATTTTGTAAATTGCATAACTTTAAATGTTACACAAAGCCGAGTTAGACTTCTGAAATAAATTTATGTACTACAGCACCAGTTGCATTTATCTGCTGAATTTACAATATTGAACAAGCTCTCTTTTTTTCTGATTACTGTTTTCTGAAAGAGAGAGAAATACTATATTGGCATCCCTTTGATAATTAGATAACTGCTTTTCATAGCACACTGTCATGATTTTTCCCAGGGTGAGCAGCAGACTCTCTGCTCACAATACCTGGGATTTGCCAATATCACTAGTTCAGGAGGCTCCATAGTTAGCTCATTCGAAGTTGATTTTAAGTTATTATGAATTACATCTTTAGCAAAATTTAAAGCTGTTAGTTCCTCACATCTTTTCTATTTGTTGTGCAGTAAGAATTGACTTCTTCAAATGCAGAACAATAACAGCCAATAGTCTAAAATTTTCTAGTCCCATAATGGAAACCCACATATTTTGATTAAGAATATCTGATTTGACACTATTTTCCCTTTAATTTCCTACCTCCTTCTTGCTTTAGTTAGTACAGGATCAGTAACATGTGCCCCCTTACCCATTTTCCACCAGATGTATGACATGATAATTCTCTTTCCCCACAAAAAGACTCATTAGCAGCTGCCAGTTGTTGGATCAAACAGAAATTCTGTGTCCTACTCTAGAAAGCAGCAGAAAAACATTCAGTTCTTTCATTCAGGTGAAAGGGACTGAGGCTTTTAAAATTAACCATGCAGCTGGGTGGACAAAGGCAAGGTTCTGAAAACAAAGGATGTGTAGCCATTGATTTTATGACTAAAGGTAGATTTTTGTAGAGAGGTAAAAGGTGTAGAAGCTACAAGCTATTAAGAATTACCCAGTGGAATACACAGATTCAAGACTGGTAAAAAGACATTTTAGCCCAGAAAATAAGACAGAGTTGTAGTTATATGCAGAGATTGGTGTAAAACAGGAAAAAATTGCTTGAATTAAGTTTTTTAGTGCTCAAGGAAAACAGACTTTGATAGCCAGCATAAAATATGTCTTTGAGACTTAGATCCCAAATTAATTTGGGTGGTTGTCTATGGAACTGCTGCTGGTTACGAATTCTCTGAATACCTGAGATTCCACTCCAGTACTATTTACCCTAATTTTTATCTTCTATAAAGGCAATCATAAGGTAGTCTGTGTCCAGTTCCCCAGTACATGAAAATATTGACAAACTGGAAGGAACCCTGGTAGAGGGTAACTGAGATTATTGGAGGCCTGGAGCATAGAGTGTGTTGTGCTTCTTCACCCTTGTGATGAGACTGAGGAGGCAAATTTCCTCTGTCTCAGTTACCTAGCAGATGAATGTGAAGAGGAAGAGACCAAAGTGTCTTGGAGGTCACAGTGCAAAAATGTGAGAAACAGGGAACTTGCATCTGGGAAGATTCTGAATAGCTCCCCAGGGAAGAGTTTTCCGCTGGGGGACAGATATTGGGAAGGAGCTGTTATCTCTATCCTTGAACATATTAAAAACTTGACTCGATAGGCTCCTAAATAACCTGATTTAATTATGAAGTTATCCCTGCTTTGAGCATGGGGTTGGACTAGATAACCTTCTAATGTTTTGTCCAATCTAAATTATTCTACATTCTAAATGGCACAATTAGAGGATTTCCTTCAAAAATATGCTAATGCTTCAACCCAATAATATATGATAATTCTCTCAAATTCCCTTCCTGGACTTGGCTCAGAACCTCTTCCAAGGCAAAGGGCTTGCCATGTAATAGAACTTACTGAGACCCAACTTCAAAGTAGCATACATACTCTGGTAGTGCTGAAAGACAATTGAGACAGGATCAAGTGCTGTTGAGCAGTACTTAATTTTTTTCCAGTGAAGAAAATCAGATAGCAATTAAGGAAGTCCAGAAGGGAGTTTTGATGAGAAGTGGACAAGTGAAATAGAAATGACCAAGAATTTCTGGACAGGGAAAACAGGAACAAAATAAGAACTTGTATATCAAGTGTAAAGGGATGAGTGTACTTGCAGTATGAGGGAACTCCATGGTTTTGCACACCTACTATGTCCCTCTTTATGTGCTTTTACTATGATGAACTGAAAGTTGTCATAGAGCTGAATTGAAATTTTAAAGGCAAGTTCAGGGTTTGCCTGCCCTACCTAAAGACACCCAGATTTACTGAGGAAATGAAGAAGGCAAACTGAGACATGTGTAGCTTCCTAGTAGCACTGTGGAAGTGCATGACAACGCTGAGCAGCACTGTCCTGTTCAGATCCTATCGTAACTATGCTCCTATGAATGGGGAAGAGTTCATCACCTGCAACTCTTGCTCCTCTAAAGTCCAAATGTAATTCAAGTTCTGTCTTCTTCAGAACAAGCATAATTGAAACTTAATGATACAACACGTGCAAATTTGTAAGAAGGATAAGAATCAGCTACTGCTGTCACTCCACCAGTAAAGTGTGATTAAGACTCCAGTCCACTAGAAAATACCCATTTCATACATTTAGGCTTTGTTACAGACACCAGCTACACGTAGTATTGAGACTAAATGTCTTTTACTATGTGAGTATTTCTGTCTTGAGCATTCCTATGTATCTAAACTCTGGTATCTGATTTTCTCCAGCTACATTTCTAAGAGTTCTCATTTGAATCAGAAATTGAAGCAGGCAACTCGATCTTCTGGCACTGTCCCTATCGTTTCTTGTCAGATCACTATTTAAACACCATTACCTCACAAAGAGGCTTTCCACCGATAGGGAACTTGTGTTGTTATTGAGATAATTACCAATGCATTAGGATAGTATGCATCAAAATGTAACAGCAGCCATGCAGGCAACCATCAAGACAAAAAAATGCCACTTGCTGTGGTTATGTGTAGCATAAACCCCTATCAATAAGAAAATATTGGGTTATAATTGTCAATGGTTATTACACATTAAGAGCAGGGTATGTGGAGAGAAATACTCTACCTGACACTTTGAACTATTGCACTTAAAGAAGTTAGGTGATATTATTTAATCTACCTGTAGATGCCAGTACTGCAAACTCAATTTGCCATTCCATGCTCCCTTTACAGAATATGCTCTCATCTTTAGAGAGCTCTCATCTAACCTATTTTAGGTATCTCTTAGCATAGGAGATCTGAGACATATGCCTAAGCGCAAGATTCCTTTCACTAAGAAATCTGTATTTCTTCAGTTAAGTCCCTCCCAGCTATTAATAAACCCCACCAAATTTCAGCCTGATTTTAAGACCTGAATTCAACTTGTGAAGTATAACTGATTTTTTTACAGTGGGATTATACAAATACATACAAAAAGATAATAGTACAATGGAACAACATTATTGCTAGTTTGATAATTTTCCCAATACTGATAGAAAATACTTGCTTATGAATGACACAGCAAAATCCCAGCAAGTCTAAGATACTGTTTTGAGTACTATCTCTCAGTAATTATTTAAATCATGTTGCATGTATTAAAAACAAACAAACAAGCAAACAAACAAACAAACAATGTTATTAATTCTGTAGTCAAGCACGCAGAAGCTTAAAAACAAGGTAAGGTTCATCTATGAACCCTTAGTCTGGCCCTCTCAAATACATTTATTTAATTACAGAAGGTTTTTCCCCCATCTCATTTGTAAGGCTGAACAATGCTCACATAAATGAGCAGAGCTTTACTACTTTTCTTACTGCCAAAGATCTTAAGTCGAACCTTGGATTCAGCCTCAATACCAAATTACACATTTTTTTCATTGTTTCTTCTGCAATAAAGCAGATGGGTCTGATTACTTCAAAAATTACTGCTTATCTACAGAACTGCCCCACTAGTGCAAGGACTGGAATGGATTTTTATACACCAAGAACTGAAGACAGGGAAATTAGGAGTATTAATTAGTTTTGAGTACAGTCTGAAATGGTTCAGAGCTGTTCAGAAACAGAGTTCTACAAGATTTCATATATATTTAAGCACAGTATTTACAGACTTAAGTTGAAACTGACTGCTCAGCACTTTTGAGAATCAGACTCAAGAAAATCCCATTCAATTTTATGCCTAATTCTGGATAATCAGTAACAAAGAACCTTGTCTGACTACCTTTCCTCCAAATTTTTAAGGGACTGCATAACAGAACAATATAGGATATTGTTTTCTGCTGCACTAATTGCAAACTCTCACCCCATTTCCCATGAACATTTCTGCTACATGCTAAGGAATCCTGTAAATACTACCACCATTTACATGGCACATTACATGAGCCATTAGGTCCACTGCACAAACCAGTCTGGCAGATGACAGAAATGTACTGCAAACATATCTCTTGAGGGGGCAAAGCAGTTACACACACATTCTAAGCATCCAAAATTAAATATTACATTAAAGCCTGTCTTCCGTGCTGTGGTGCCATGTGGACACATGCCATGCCTTAAGATACAGTAATTCTATTTTAACATTTCTTAATTTCTTCATTAGAATGGTAAATATATATATATGTATATATATATATATATATATACATACACACATTACGTGAATTTAATTCAACTTGTTTTATGTAGTTCCGTCTGCTATCCTATCTTCACAATTTAAGTATTGTTGAAAACTACCAGAATTGTTACAAAAGAGGAAAAGATTTTCTGCTCCTTAGAGTCATGTCTGAACAGGGAGAGTTTGGAAGTTGACTTTTTGCTTTCAACAGACACATTTGCTCATGCAAATTTTTCCTTGTTTATGAAATCAACTGAAGTCAAGCCCAGTCTCAAATTTACAGTTCCATGAACCAAGCTTCCATTACTAACATGTTAGAGCTCTTAACTGAAACACAACCCTCCTTACCCATGATGAATTCTGTAAAGACAGAGCAAAATCTGATCTATGTATAGAAATTACATTAATAATTTTAAGTAAAAAAAATTCCAGGCATTTTACTTGTAGTTGTTTTACAGACTTCTCCTATTATCCTGTGTGACCAAATCAGGATTTTTAACTTGGATACTAACCTGTGCTAAACCAGTATTTACATCAATCAGCCCAGCATAATGATGAGTTACAGGATTTGTGAAGATTTTGTCTTTTCCGTTGTTCCTATAATCTAGTCCATCTTGACAACAGAAACATTGATGCCTCTGGATGTCATTCCATAAGATCTCATTTCTTCAGTCAAATGAAGCTGTATTCCATTAAACAAAATACCTTTTAAATCACATTCAGCTTCCAAAGGAAAGATGATCCAAAGTTTATTTTACTACTTTAAAGATGGTGCTGTACTATATTTTAGGCATTTTTAAATCATGCAGTGCTCTTTATAATGAGGTTCTAACTTCTCCAAAAGCGATCCTTTAGAAATCTCATTGACTGATACTATGATCCCACCTCACTGTTTACAGAGGAAGAGATGTATTAACCAAAGTTTAACTCTATGGAGATATGAGCATTGATCACCTCAGCTGGCTACTAAGAGCACCTTCCAGTTCTCGTCAGGAAGTTTAGTCACCACTCTGGAAACTCACGTAACAGGTCTTTGCTCACACAAGTTTTGGGACATCTTGTTTGTAGATAGCTTCAGTCTTGACAATGAAGCACTCTATCACAGTATTTTTACGTGAAATCTAATGGTACTGATTCAAGCGTTCTCCCAGCGTTACTGATGCATATCCTCTCCTGCTTTACTGCAAAAACAGCTTCAAGAACACTAAGTAAGTAACTTGTTTTAGTACTGGGGACAGCAAGTCACAAGTAAGCTACATGAAAAAATACTGTACTTTCTACCATTAATTTTTGTCCACATTTATTTATGAGTAAAACAAACAGCAAACATTACAGCAAATGGGACATTCAGGCCCAGATTTAGAAAAAAAGAAGAAAACAGATGCCTGACTAGATTTGGAATTTAGGCACCTCAAGATTGCTGACAAAGTACACAAAGATAAGTGAAAGTGATGAGCATTTCAGCAAACTTCTTAAGTGCATTTCATTCTTTATTTAGATGTTTTAAGCTCTCGCACTAGATTTTACAAGCTGGTGAACACTGGCAAAAGTATTTCTCCCACAGAACTATAACCACACATTCCCAAGACAGTATAAATATATGGTTGAACTAACATTAATACACATCACCATTTTATCAATTACATAATAAAACAAATTATCAAGTATCCAAATATTAAGTTACGCAGCTTGAAAGGCATACAAAATATTACAGAGGTCTGCCCAAGTCATAGCAGAAACTCAAGGAAGAAAACTGAAAAGAAAAGAAAAAGGTCACACTTTCAACAAAGCAATAGTTGGTAAACAACTATCAATAGGTACAGTAAAAGAAAACTACAAGATTTTTCAGAAATTTTCTGATTAAGAATTTTTAGCTACAATAACAAAGCATTTCTACGTTTTAAAAAAATATTTACTAAAGTAAAGGGCATATTCTATACTTCCTGCACAAGACAAAGGCAACATTTTACTAGAAATATTAAACAGCCCCTCCCAACTTTTTCAGGCCCTCTGTTAAGTTGCACATGAAGTGCCAACATTAATTTTACTGTAAGGCTTTTTGTCTGGAGACATTAAAGACTTGTGTGCTTCTGTACAATTTAAAAGATCTTCTACATGAATAACCAGAGTAATGACTTGTAATACGGAGAGGTTCAGGTTACAGAAATGTTATGCAGGGGTAAAAAGTTGCTGTAATTCATAGTATTAAAAAGACAGACTGTGCAAATCTTGATAATTCTAGTGCGATCGTGGGAGACAAAACATACAGTGAGCAGGCAAGACTACTTTAGAGGCCATATTCTTCAATATTGAAATGACTGTAGAAAAAAAGATAGTAAGGTCCACATAAACCGGTAGTTCTCACATCATCAGAACTATGCTCATTTTAAGGAAAAACACGTAGCTGATATGCTGGGTATTTTGGCACCTAATCTTTCTACAGATTGATTTATTTTAGTACCCCAATTTTTAGTAGTTTAAACTAGGTCAGTAAGACTCAATGGCATGATTAAAGGATATTTTATCTGATAATTAATGAATAAGGAGACAGCTCAGAACAGGGTACAGCAAAACATTTACTGGGTCTCCAAATAGACAGATATTTATCTAAACATAGAAGTTGCGTTTCTACTGAGCCTTTAGCCTAATAAATACTCCTAAGGAAGCTTCCTTTACTGCTAGAAAATACCAGACTGATGTCTTTGGCATGCAGTCTGCTTAATTCTGGTTTCCATTCTTTATTTCCAAAGAAGTACTATAGGCTGTTGAGCTTTATTGAATACAACAATTATTTCGGTGACCATTGGAGTCTTTAAAGCGCAGACGCATCTTGGGGCGGTATTTCTCCAAGTACAGAAGTTGCTTGCTGTTGAAAGCTCCACGCCGCTTCCTAGATGGAAAAAACCAGATTTGAAACAGATCATTAATCTACTGCCCAGTGAAATAATATCACCAACCAGAGAAAAATATTTTTAGGTCACTTGAAAAAGCCACCTTCAAGTCAAGGCTGTAACCAAAGTAGGGATAATTGGAAGTTAAGTGCCAGAAAAGAGGGTGGTAGCTTCCTTTCACAAATACCTCACTGGACCACATGCTCAAAGGAGTACATAGTATTTTAGACTATGTTCTAGCCTATGATAAGCAAAAGCTAGACATTTTACATTAGGATCTTTAGAAGAAACTTCAAAAGAAGCTATAGAGCAGATGCAAGATGGTCTTCTTGAGAGCTGAAGTTATTCATTCTCTTAAAATAATTATGAAGAACATGACAATAGTAACGAAGTACATAAAGATTTAAAGTTCCTATAATGAGATACTGAACAGAAATTGAGCTTTCTTTGTTTGCTCAAACCATATGTATGTGAAAAAAAGGTACATGTTGGCTGACTAGAGTATGTACCTATTCCTCATTCCATATACACTCAGTACAAGCTGAATTTAATTTTTCAAAGGCCTGGCAATTATGCAAGAAGTATTTTGTTATTGTTTATAATGGATGCTGCTTCTTTTAAATATAGCTGAAACCTGGGAAATTAAAACATTGAAACTGTTCTCATCCAACTTACATATATTGAATAAAAAATCCAAGGAAACATTTGCCTTCAGCAGACTACCAGAAAAGACAAAGGTATCCTGCCTTTCATATGTAAAATAAATAAAGAGAACTCTGCAAATCTTACTAAAAGTTAGGGGGTTTGTTAATGGTTGTTGTGTGTTTCTTTAAACCTCCTCGAGTAATTAGGCATGGATTCTGGTTTCAACAGAAAAATACCCATTCCACAGATCCAAGTCCTACTTGACTTGACTGTATGCACTACAATTTCAGATGTACTAAATTAAATACCTTACCAAAAGAAAAAAAAAAGGCATCAAAGACAAGGATTGCATTCAGAATTTCCTTCAGTGCCCAAGGATGTATCAGCATACTGAATCTTGGGAACAGCTACATGTTAGCGTCACACTTACTGTCTTATGAACTGCACTGCATCTTCATACTTCATTCCACATTCTATCAGTGCAAGAGCAACTAAGACTGGAGCTCTGGTTAAAAAAAATAAATTCAGTTTAGCTTTTGTCAAAGCATACTCAAAACCAATTTACTTTGTTTTTTGCATGTATGATGTTTTTTTGCTGGGAAAGCAGAAAAGGCAGAAGGAATTTCTACATTCACTGAGACATAATATCACCTGGTTTTGAGTCAGCCATTCTCATTAAATAGGGGTTTAAATTAACTCTGGTCAATCTTAACTTAGTTCATCTGACTTTAGGCACAGGAGAGGACAACAGAAATAAAATACAAGTAATCTTAAACCGTCTGTTCCAAATCAACTGATTCTGAGGAAGAGTTGCATACAGGTTTTTATTCTCCAAAATGAATCATCATTAGAAGCAGTCCGGATGCCAAAGCATAAGTCAGAAGAGGAGTTGAGTTCAGTAAGAACTGACAAATCCTAGAACTAGTGTCACAAGTTTTGGGAACAGATGAAATCCACAGGCTGCTGAACTCCCCTGAGGATTTCCTTGTTTGCCATGGTGTTCCCTCCTCTGACAGAATCAATTTTCAGTTACAAAAGCTTGACTTATATCAAACTCAAATACATTAGCAATTTATGATTACAAAAAAAACCCCCAAAACACAAGACAAAACCTCACACCACACACTAGCAACAGACTTGTGCATATAGTAGTAATTTTAAGTGGTTTCATGTGTTCAGGGATTAAAAGAAAACTTACATGATAGACAGCTAGGACCATCTTTTCAACTAATTAACTGCCCCATTTTGAGGAAAAACCAACTGGTGTCATTCTAAGCAGAAGAGGACTTGTTTTGGTAACATTCATCACTACAGTGAACTTTGTTATGTGTTAAGCCATAATGCAGTGGATAAACCAGGCTTATGGACAAGACCTAAAACCTCCATTTTATACTGGACATGCTGAAATCCTTGGCTAGAATATAGCACCTCCTTTTTGAACAGATCTAGTTCCCAGGTGGACTAGACCAGCAGAAAAACCATTATTTTCTCACAACTCTTGGAACTCTATTCAAGATAGTGGCAGCAGACAGAAGAACTAAGAGGAGAATATTTAGCATTATCCCTAAAAAATTTTCAGGTCACTCAGAAATGAGACAAACAGCTTTGGGACTTCGGAAAACACTTTTTATCCCCCAGATAGGTGCTGGATGAAAGCTCGTCTTGATGTGCCAGAACCACCCACTTGTTTGCAGTTAACAGTTACAATGTCCTTGGTTCAAGGAGACTGGCAATACTGCTGAAATGGAGACAAAGCAGGCAAGTCACCAAGACCCAAATCCATTAGGAAAAAACAGACAAAAGACCTCAATGGGGCACCCATCAATATACTCGATACAAGAACATACTTGTTTAACTTAATTGTGTAGACTTTTGAGAGCTTTGACTGAAGCATCATCTCTTGACCTAAAGATCTTTAATAAATACATACAATGGTTTCCTGCCATCTTAACTACTTTTAAGAGTGAGGTAATTCCAATACTGCATATGTGACTATTTTACATTTGCCTCAAGTAAACTTTTGCACTAGATCTTAACAAGTCTGGCCAGGAATAACAATTAAATCAATCTTTAAAACTTCACCCACCTTCCAAGACCAGCAACACAGTGAACAGCAATACAACAACCAGGTTCTTCACGAAATTTAACTTTAAGGAGGTTTAGCCAGTCATCAACAATTTGGTTGGATGGTGGAGCACCGTCATCAAAGGGCCAGTCCTAGGACACAGGGTGACAAACACAAAGACAGAATTCTTGTAAGCTGTATGCATAGGCAAAAAAAGGAGGGGACACAATGGACAAAGAGCTGACAGCTGAGGAAACCACTCAAACCTACAATTTTCTAATAGTCTAACTATAGCAATATTACAAATACATTCTTCTCAATCAGTTTTCATTGATCACATGATTTAGCTCAAAACTGGATTTTTTTCCTGACAAGGAAAGATGTCTCTACATCTTTTTCCTCCATCAGTTCCTGGAATACACTCAAAGTTAGTAAGGTGGTGTCAAATAATCTTGTTTTGGGAGAAGGGGGTAGAGTGAAGAGCAAAATGCATTGGTTTTGAACTCTGCTTCTACACTACTTACCAAAACCTGAATGCCTTCTTTTTCCACCGGAGCAGTGTCATAAGTAGCTTCACACACTCTTACCACTGTGGTAACACCGTATTTCTTAAGTTCCTAAGGAGTGGAAAGAAAAAGAATGCTGTAAGAGTAAACTAGCTTCACCTAAACATTTAATTTTCTTGATAAGCTAACTTAGTAACTAATTCCAAAATTTTCAGTAGCAAAACTCATGCCAATGCTTGCCATCCTGCAAAGATACAGAAAGCTGAAATGACTAAAAACTTGTGTGCTAACAGCAGATACTTTAGGCTTTTCTGCAAACTAGTCTTATGCGCAGACTAAGTTTTGTTATGGTAGATCAGACTTTTTTCTTTTAAAATCAGATCCTGTTAAATACTGAGTAATCACGTAGTCCATCTCCAAAAGATCATTCATCTTAAAGAACAGGAAGCTTCCTGGTTTGCAAAGCTACATACTTCTCTAAAAGCATTCTGACCAAAGTTCAAATCTTCCCTCTCTCTCTCTGCTTAAAACAGGTTTCTCAGACCACTTACTCTTAAGAGTTACAAGCCCAGGACAATAAATTATTCCAGTTCCTGAGCTGTCATGACAAAACTTAGCTTTCCATTTTGCTATTACCCTACATTAAAAAAAAAAGAAGCAATCCCTCTTCATTCTCCCTGCAACAAATACCAGTCACACTGCAACTGTCACGGTAATGACTGAAGCATAGCCTAAGCATATTTGATCTACTTGTCAGAGTATAAAGGCAAGCAGATGTTATCTCACTCTGTTTCCTGTAAATAATCCTGCACCAAATGCAGAATTGAGGTGTAGTACACCTAAAATCTTGCTAATGAGGGACTTAGCAAACTTGGAACTCCCCACGAAGTCGCTCTGCAAGGAACTTATTAGCATACACACACTCACACACACACACACACAGACACTCTTACTTTATACAACCATGCATTTCATAGTTCCAACATGCTAAATACATGGTTTAGATGATAAATTCAGTACCAGTAATATATGCCAAGCCACTGGCTTTAGGCAGTAGCATGTACCAAAGCACTTGAAGTAGCTTCAGCAGCTCTGGGTGGAGAGTAAGCCTACTGCCACAAATTTCACTCAAGTAGATGCTCTGACACAGAGGATCCTCTTAAGCTACACTAAAACCACGATCTGCTAATAGTGAAGGAAGCTAGGCAGTGAAAGCATATTGCAATGCTGTAACTAGTTCCTAAGGTTCTGACCCACACCATATATCACTATGCAGGAAGTGCAATAAAATGTTACACCACTTCAGCCCAATCTGAATGTGAGCTCCTACCACTAAGAAATATTTGTATTGTTCTATACATAACTCTGCTAGATAATTCTTGTTTTCAGATGTACTAAGCAATGTATTTAATGTACCATGTACTAGACAGTAGAATTATTACTTTGCTCTCAGAATTACATTTGTGAAGGCCAAAGCATGTGTGATTTGTCGGCAGATCTTCAAAGCAAAGCACCAGTATTTGAAAAGAAAAATCAATATACAGTCTCAATACCTCATCATATGGCTTTTACAGCAGTTATCAGCTAGTAAAGGAAATTATAAATATAGCATGCTGTTCAAGGATTAAAAAAATACATCAGTAAGAATTCTGTACCAGCCTTACCTCTATAAATTTGTTTAAGGTTGCATTGGTTGGATTATGTGTGATCAGGAATCTCATGTTCTTGTAGGTGATTTCCACAGGAGCTGGGCGGTTCATTCGGGCCATATTGATTTAGTTAAACATGCAACAAGATTATGAAAGGATTAAAAAAAATTCTAATACAGAAGTGATGTAGAGAAACTGAAGTCTACTTCACTATACTCCACGTGGAATTCTCAGTGCTTGGAAGTATGAAGTTGGGAGCAATGGGAAATGAAATGAACCTCCTAACAAGAAGCAGCAATTCTTCAATCCAGTAATACTGAGGCAAAAGAAAGGCAGTGCACTGAGGTTTACCCCATCCAGGTCTGAATTCCGTTGTTAAATGCTCTGCCAATTTCAATTCAACACTTCTTATCCTGGTCAACCACTCTTAGGGGGGCTTCTTGGTGGAGTAGTAATGGATTTCTACAGTTCACTTGTCTGCATAGAGGTCGTGCTGTGCCTGGCAGTAGTCTCCACTGCCCTTCAGAAACTCCATAAATGTGTGACCAAGAACACCACAGAACTGCTGTAAAGAGAGGGGGGGAAAAAGCATAATGAGTACAGGTGAAACAAGGTTTTAAGACATCAAGTTTTATAAAATGAAAAAATAAAAACACGGCAACTAAGCAGTTTCATAAGGTTTATTTTTTATTCCAAGAATTAGGTTTGTGTAAGAATCCTGTTACCTTTCTTAGCATGGATTATTAGAAAACAAATACATGTACTTATTACAAAGTTTTCATGTAGGGTTTTTGCAACACCAAATCCTGTAATGTATTGAAATACCAATTTCAGATGTGCTAAACACAGCAACAAGTTTTAAGAACCCCAGTATTTATTAAAAAAAAAAAGTTCTTCCAGGATACCCATACAACTGCCTTCTCCATTTTGAATTGAGAGACACCACAATATCTACTAAAGTTACAGTGCCTGAAGTTACAGAAAAAAAAGCGTATAAATCCACCTGGCTCAAATAGGAGACCTTGAAAGCAAATGCCGTCTTTGTGGTCTAAAAATACAATGTGGACTTTTGAACAGAGGCTTTTGAGGCACACACATTTTTAACTAAGGAACATTCCACACACTAAAGGCTGAAGACCCGTGGCAACCTCATATGCTTTAACAGTCTTTTTACACCATGACTTCCTTAATATACCAAGAAAGCAGTAATGCTCTAGCTAGAAACATACATAGGTGAGTTTCTTGAACAGGTCATTCCTGTCCACTGGTATGCTGCTTAGCTATGGTTAAATTTGTATATATAATTACTGCAAGAAGAAACCAGGCATTAAGATAGCAAATGAACTGCTCCAAGTTGTGTATTTATTTGCAGATGTTGCAAATGAGCCACCCGTATGTGCTTTTATGCAACATAAAACCCTTACAGCAGATAGATGTGTTAAGTTTTGTGCCCAGCTACTCTACCAGTATTACTGCTTATACCTGTCTACAGAACAGGAGAGGAGGGGAGTTCTGTTTTCCAAAAGAGAGGTACAAGCTGAACCACGTGTCCACCAAATATACTTAAATATTAGAGAAAAACAGAATCAATCCTACAAATATTTAGCAGAAAAGTTATTTGTGTTGATCAGTCAACCAATCTTCATGTTTTCAGACAGCTTCCTGGTAAGTTTTAACGTGTGTGTTAAGTCACAGGCATGTAACTTTGTTTGTAAAAAACAAACAAACAAAACGAAGAAACACACAATGTAACTCCAACCTGCTAACAGACACAAGAATGAATTTAACAGAAATAAACTAAGATGACAATTTCACATCCACTTTACTGCCACTCCAGAGATTCTACCATCGCCTGGTAGTGATGCAGACTATAGGATTAAGTTTGCCAGCTACTGGTAAAAAAAGCTACTTCGGAGTATTTACCTTTAACAACCTGAGAGAGAGTAAGAACTCTAAATATAATAGGCGTGGAAAAGGAATAAGGATCTTCTTAAGTCAAAGGTCAACAGAGTAACAGGAACCACAAGAATTCAGACTCGGAAGAACTCTAAAAATCATCATCTGACTCACCAGCCATGCCCTAGCAAGGTGGCAGGAGTGCATTTAAAAGGCCCTCTAGGACCAGATCTAGGGAACAGCTAAAATAGCAACTGAAAAAAAGAACTGAAGATAACTTATTTAAAGTCACGTTCAATTAGTTTAAGAAGCAGAACAGCAAAGCTTTAAGCAGATATAGCTGCACAAGATCTTGTGCTGCTTTTTGCACTGCACTGGCAGATCTCATATCGATCTCTTCTTAAGACTGCTAAGAATCATACACAGCCCCTTGCCCTGTTACAGGATGAGGGAGTGAAGGCTATCAGAAACACAAATGCATGCAAGTGACCTTGAGGACACAGAATGGAGTCATTAGGGTGAAAACCTTTCAACTGGCAAAACAGAGCTTTTCGGGAGAAAGGAACATTTAACATGTCACCATACCAGGGCAGGTAGGAAGAAAGAAGTAATCAGGTTTCATCCAGTCTTCTAGGCAGGCTGCCCTTAGTCTGCAACTAGGAGTATTTAAGATACCAGACAAACCAGTAAACACAGAAAAATGCAGGCAGCAAACAGTTAAGTAAAAAAATCCTTCTTTTTAATGCAGATTGCTAATGACATTTTAGAAACTGGATGCACAGTTCAAATTCTTATACAAAGCAGAAGCAAGCAGATTATGCAATGTTACATTTGAGTTCCATGTGTTATTAACCCTTACAAAGGAATTAATTTTGTTAATTACTGACTTAACAGTCAGTATTAGACACATCAGAACCCCAGTAATTCACACATCTAAGGACCTAACCAAGCATGTACTTAAGCCTCACTGTTTGCCTTGGCAACTACTGCTGCCACACTACAGAGGACCAAAGCTCACACTTTCCTTTGATGTGAATGCCATCACTTCTCACCAATACGAACAGGAGACTTTCAAAGGCAGACCAACCTTTAGGCAGAAACACACTGTACTATCCCAAGACAGCTTTGCCAACCTAGTTTCGTTCTGTTCTGAGAGTCAAATAAAATTAAAGATGAGTAGTATTGGCATGCTGTTTCTGTTATGTAGTTAAGCCAGAGTATAAGGCTTCACCCAACTTCAGCAAGAAGCCTGAAGACCGGGAAGATGATAAATCAGCTATGAAAAGTGTTGCAGTAATTATGATGACCTCAGGCTTTGAGGGAACTCAAATGATGTCATGAGCTTTCAAAAGGCCTAGAAATACAGCTTTAAAATGACTATATCATCTCATACAGTTTTGGTAGGTAAGCTATCAAAACAGTCAAGACGGTGCATGAAAACAAAAAGTTGCATAAGTGAAATTCAAACACGTAGTGTTGAAGACAGAAGGTTCTTTAACAGAGTAGCACCAACTCATTTTGTTTGTATCATCAAGTTGGTATGTTGAACTAGCATGTTCTTTTCAATTTACATATAAATTTTCCTTGAGGGAATTTAACACTGAAGGATTTTGGAAAAAATAGCAGTTTCCATTCCAACATAAAGCCCAACTATTTGTCTGTTAGAGCCACCAAAATAAACTTGGAAAACAAAACTAGGGTTAATATGCCAGGACCACCTATTGAGAGAATAGGTACAATAATGCATTATAGCTGCATTAATTATGATTGTATGATCTATTACAATTCAAGATAGGAGAAGTTAGAGAATAGTCTGTTGAAGCAAGAAGAATGCATCTTGAAAAGGAAGACTTTAATTCATGCCCTTCTCTGGGACAGAAAGCTGAAGTACCTGTCATCACTGACGGTGTGAAACAATCACTCATGTCTGACAAAAATGGTTTACAAAAGTAATCTATTGGTTCATTACTGATATGGAGAAAGCAGAGAAGTGCAAGGTTATTCCATGCTGTTGACAGTCTGGTTCACAACTCGGTAGCATCTTGAAAAACATGCAAACAAAAGCACTTGTTAACACAGTTATTTGACACTTTACCCTCAGAGATGTGCAAGATGGTTCATGGTTGCTCAATCTGCCTGCTCACAGACTGAAAACATTTATACCCAGAACCAACTATGCGGTCTCGCAATCTCTGAAGTCAAGACCTGACACACACTCACCTACTGAAACCACAGGACTAACCCTAGAAAACTAAAATAAACTAAGTTTCACAACCATTTGAGAACACCTGCAAGGAAGTTAATTGTTCTAACTTACTACCCAACAAAAAGATACTCAATGACAAACATCTCCAACTTCTTCTTACTATTCAAGGCTTCAGTAGCAACTGCCAAAGCAGACAGGGAAAAGTGGGAGGGTAAGGGGTACAAACTGGGAAGACATTGGACAAAGCAGAGGCACACCTTCATAAGGTACTCTTGACAAGATGCACCTCCTATCTACCAGGCACATAAATGCCTGTCCTTATGATATCTAGTGATAACACTGTCCATTTTAGACCATGGAAATTGACCCACTGCCTATGAAAATACATTCATATCTCACGAATGTGACAGGAGAATCCAAAGATTTATCATACATTTGTTGTGACATGCTCTATGCCGGAAGGATATTCTTGTGGTTCACGTATGCAGTGAAGGGGGAAGAAAAAATTATCTCAAAACTTCCTGTATAACAAGTCAATGCAACTTTTAGAGATGATGACACCAAGGCCATGTGATTAGGTTCAAAGTTCTTCTGCTTGGAAGAAAACAACATGCAAAGAAGCCTTAACAGATTTTGGAAAAAATTAGACATCACAGAAACCAATCCATCCCCTTGTCTAGCACTTCCTCCTGAGTTTCTAAAAGGAATCACCGAATGACTTAACACTGTCACTTCAACAGCAAACTAAATAAATCCTATCATTCTATTAAAAAAAACTATTCCATTATGTTCTAAGTAATAGCATGAGAAATATAGCACTTACAGCAATAAATGTCTGCATTAATTAAGTCATGAATGCCTAACAAAAAGTTGCAACTGAAGAAAGTAGTAAGGACTTCCATTTAACACAGAAATATTTCTTGTACTGATCCAATAAGAGTGAGCTTTAATTTTTTGAAGAAGGTGACAATCTGTCATTTAGAGTTCAGTAATATCCTTATCTGGGTCTTCTGGTTAATGTTTAAAATGTAAGTGATTGCTTACAGTCAGCCTACATGCTAGGACAGATCCGGCATTCTTATGTGGCATGTATTTTGTCAGAACAGGAAAGTTTCACTTAATAGAAGTTATTAGATAAGGCCAACTTCTATTTATTTACTGTCTTACTAACACATTTCAGTAAGGCAATGACATCCTATTGCCTTGGCTCTCATTATATCTGTCACGCATTTTTATTTCTCATTCTCATATTTCCTCTCACGGCTGTGCAATTTCTGTATTACCTCTTCCACATTTTCCTCCTGAAACGACTCTGTTCCCATAAGACCATTTCAAAACCTTTTGCTGTTCCATCACTGGAATAATACGAGCTGACGTTTAGGTGTAATTTTCAGGTTTCCTGATTTGGTAGTTTTATGAGATTACAAAGAGACAGGGTTCATACTTCTGAGTCACTGCTTCCAAAAGACTCAGCAGATGCAGGTAGACATATTGGAAAGTTGTCTCCAGCAGAAGTAAGAAAAACCAGATTACAGGACCTTCATGCCACCCAAACTGTACAACTGTCAGCTCATAATACTTGCAATGTGCATAGCTGGCTAACAGTGAGCAAACAATCCTGCTTCTACTGTCTTAGACGACTTGGTTTTGTTAATTCTTTGTCTTTCTTACTTCCCTGCTTTTGGAGGGCATACTACTACCAGCAAGCCGTGCATTGTTTGATTTTTTTCTGCTTAAATACACACTGTGCTCTGTAGTCACAGATATTACGCAGCACAGGCACCGAGATTACTAGGTGAGTTAAAAAAAGAAAACAAACCAAAAATCGGCAAGCGAAACCGTCCAAAGCTGAACTGTGATCCACCTCCAGAAGGAAATGCCTTCCTTGAAAAGCCAGATGGCAAAGTCGTGAAAGGAGTTTCGGTCAAAATTTAGATACTTGACTGTATTCGTGAGCTTTTGAGCCTTCAGGCAGATTGTATCAGAAACATCCACTTCAACATGTACTTAATGACTCGTCTGCGGACTTTTGCTGCTGAACAATGCCGGCTGCACACCCGAGTTCGGGCATACCCCACCTCTACTGCATAGAGCTCATTTTGGAAAGGACTCACGTCCTCGCTCGCAGCCGGCACGGACTCCCCGCCCGAGTACGGCTCAGACAAAGCAACCGCCCGGCCGCCTTCGCCCCGGCCGCGCACGTGCGGCCGCGGCGGGGGACGAGCGCCAGCCGCGGCAGCCAAGCCTGGCAACCAGCCTGGCAGCCAGCCGCCCACGGGCAAGCCCCGACTTGCCCGGACAGCCCCGGGCTACGGCCGCCCCGCAGCCGCGGGGTGCCGCGCTCCTGGCCCGTCTGTCCCCATCTCTCCTCGGCGCGGAGACGCCGTCCCGGCCGTGACAGCGCCCCGCGGGCCAAGCCGGGCCATCGCCCCGACTGCGGCGGTCACGGGTTCGCATCACGCCTCGATCAGGCTCCCGACGCGGAGCCATCTTGTCCCCCGGAGCCGCCGCCCGGCTCGGCTTCTCCCGGCAGGGGGCTCCCGGCGAGGCCCAGGGCGCGGAGGCGCTGCCCTTCCCGGCGGGCGGCCCGGCCTGGCCCGGCGGGGAGAAGGCCGGGCCGGCAGGCGGGGCAAGCGGCAACCGAGCTCACAAAGCGGCTTTGTACCCGGGCCGGGCCGCCCAGGAGCCGCGGAGAGATCGCCACCTCCTCCTTTCTCGGTGGAGGAAGAGGGGGGAGCCGGCAGGCGGGGGCA